>JAOTRS010142792.1:0-12488 GCA_028565755.1 Dinotopterus cunningtoni | reverse complement strand
ACACCAATTCCCAAAACACTAAATGCTATTTGCTGGAGATTTAGACATTTAATACCATTGTTCCTCTTTAGCTGTCTGATTGGATGAGAGATATTCCACAAATAGGAACAATAGATGGTAAAACCACTGGGATTTTTAACTACTGTATATGTATCGCTCCATGTCTCAGGTGTTGTAATAACCATTAATTACACTAATGGTGGTTGCAGAATGGGTGAAAGAAGGTTGTATGTTCTGCAGTACTGAGGAGAGAGCAGCTGCCTGCCCAAACTCTCTCTCAAAATCAGTCAAGAAAAGACCTTTCAGCAGGAGAACAGGTCTGATAACGTAATTCTTAGCTACAAAGCTAACTAGCTTCTAACACAAGGCTACATCTTGATCAAGGGCACTAGTCCTTGTACACCGTACATAGCACATTAGCTTTCCATTCAGTGCTAACCCTGGAAACCAGAAGTTAGCATAGCTGATATTCTGAAGCAGAATAAGTGGAAACTTTACAGGACCTCCATGGTTTGATCTCTTCATCTTTTGGCTACATAGTACCTCCCAATAAAAATTTGAAAGTACTTTCACGCCTGTTAATTACACTAACTGTCAGTCACTAACTGTTGGACGCCAGCTCTGCCAGTCGCGTTTAATTAGGTCTGCCAGGCATATAAGATATGTGTTGGCGGAGCCAAATAACTGGTTAAATAACAAACAAATCATAATCTGTTTCAAAATAAATGGGGTTGTGCTGTTGTGCTGAACATCAGCACAGTTCAGATACCTTTGGCACTCCGTCTTCATCACAACAGCACTCCCTCTCATGTAATATTGATTAATTAACACAACACCCCAGTAAATATTAAAAGGGAAAACATGTCCACATCAATCAAAACCTCAGGATGTATAAGATAAGTCCCAAAGGTGTTTTGCGTACTGAAATAGATGAGCTCAACAGAGATGAAGAAAAGCAAACAGGATTAATGAAATGGTGGCTAGATTTGATTGACCATGTTGTTGCAACAGCTTGCTTCAATTAATCAGATCACTACTTCCAATGTTTTTTCCCTAGGATAAAGGATAGCTCCGACAGTGAAAACAGTAGAAAGTGAATATCAATCCAGCATGGCCAAATTAGACACTATACTGTATCACCATGTTTCTGTTGGATGTTTATTGCAGCAAAAACAATCATTATAAGTTTTGGCAATATATTCAAGATTATGTGACTACTTCCTATATCAAAAGGTTAACGTTACCATCCTAATCCAGCCCTGAAAACTATTGGAAGTCCAGTAATTGGCCTGAAGCCTTACTGTACGTTTGGCAGTATGGTCGTGTGTGGATAAAATGCTTTTCACCGAGGAAAAAGGGTGAGATTGAAATAGCTGAAAAAGTGTTGTGCAAATTGTACTAACACATTCCCAGAAGAACAGTGGATTCCAGTTAGGTTGTTAAAAAAACACCTTTCGTGATCTCTTTTCTTTATGGACACCCCAGAATGAGCACGAAGCAACCTGAAACTTTCTGGAGCCCACCAGAGAATGACTGCGCTTATCACCTCCTCGTTCCTGTGCTACTTAATAAACACATACACTATGGTTTAAACCTATGATTTTGTGTGTGTGTGTGTGTATGTGACTTTTACAGTATTTTATCTGGACTTCCACATGTTTTTGCAGTGTGTACCTGTGATATTGTATACGAGTATGAGTGTGCTGTATCCATGGTGTCTTCTTCTTTCAGGTGCCAGTCTTTAAGAAATTCTTGAAAAGTATAAGGTGAAGGTGGGGACCTTGCCTTACCCAGTCAGTAATTATTGACACAAATTTAAATTCCAAGGTTTGGGCCATTAGTGTGGGAAATATGTGTAGGTGGATCCTGCAAAAGTGAAGCACAAAGTTCAATGTATGCAACTTGGCTATGGAGATGATGCCGGGGCAGTCCATGTCAAATCTGTGTCAAGACACGGAGATCCTTTAAATCAGTCTTTACCTGTTCTTCATTTGCACGCTGCTGGGTTGTAGATGAATGCCAAAGTTGAATCTGTTTGCTCTGTCATACTGGGCTCTCAGTTCAAATATTTTACACACCCTCACCTCGGACTGCTGTCTATATGTTTGCTCTAACAACCCGTGTTTTGTCTCATTGTGGCTCTGCATATTACTGCTTTTTATTACCGCCATGGTTTCGAACATATGAGACCTGGTTTTAAACTTCGTGCAGAAAGAATAAACATATATTGATCAGTCCGTTTATCCTTAAAGATTTGGTTTTTGTAGTCTACTTACCTTTTCTTACAGTAAGCCATGCTCCGTCGCACTTTTGGTTCTGTTTCTTCTGCACACACTGTCCACACGCTGTAAACTATTATACTGACTGGCTCTGTTGAGTGACGCATACAGCTCAACCCACCTCAAGAAAAAAAGCGCTAGATTACAGGTATATTATTTATTCTCATTTATCAGAAGCATCAGGGTCTAAATAGAACTGTCGGATCTGTTTAGTGTTGCCTGGTGTTAAATGTATTTGTCTACCATAACATTCAAATTTCCGTACACTGGAACTTTGGTGCAAGTCCGATCTGCTAGTACTATACAACATATACTGTATGCTCATGTTTTCCTCCTGTTTTTTTAAAGCCAGTTCCACTTAGTAACTGACATTGCAGCTTCAGAGACTGTGTACCATTTTGTGGTGGCTGTCCCCAGATTCTCATCCCTTCAAAATCCTTGGATTGGTGAAACTACAAAGCCTCTGAATGCTGTGACCATTCATTTCTTGCTATTCTCTCCAGCTTTTTGAATTCTTGGATGTAGAGTTGGTGGATGCAAAGTGTTTTTAGGCATCTTTTGCATTACTACATTTTAAAAATATCTAAAGCGTTCAGGATTGCTTAGAATCCTGGATTCCTGGATCAATATATCAATTTAGAAGGACATACCTTTTTTTCAGCACAATCTTGCAAATATGATGAACTGAATTGTATTTCATTTCAACCAACTATACAAACATACAACTAAGCAATTTTTTTGTAAATGCGTCACATGTTGTTTTCTTTTTGACTCTTATGAACCAAAACTTTTTGTTCTGTAGTAATAAATTAGGTTATACATTTTTCCCAAGTTTCTATGCAACTGATTATTCGAACCCAGGTGGCACGGTGGTGTAGTGGTTAGCACTGTCGCCTTGCACCTCCAGGGTGTGGGTTTGATTCTTGCCCAGGCTCGATTCCCATCTCTGTGTGCATGGAGTTTGCATGTTTTCTCTGGATACTCTGGTTTCCTCCCAAAGACTTGCAGAGTAGGCTAATTAGCGTTCCCAAATTGTCTATAGTGTGTAAATGAGTGTGTGAGTGTGCCCTGTGATGGATTGGCATTGGAATTAAGTGCGATAGATTAAGTCTCCTGGGGTAGACGACCCTGAATACAGGTTAAAGTGGTATAGATCGTGAGTGAGTGATTATTGGAACCCTTCAAGATTTTACTCAGATCTGAATTTGCTGAAGTTCTCATCGCATGTCTTTATGAACTACACATGTGATCTGTGTCCTTGGGTTGACATCTCTTTTGCAAGCTGTGCACGGTTGTTTTCCATCATAGTCTTATGCATCGACATAAAATGCCCTTCTTGGTATTTGTGTTGCTAATGTTGAGCTGTCTTTGGGGTTTCTCCTGCCAAATTTTTAAAACAGTAATTTTCATTGTAAGATGATACTCTATGATGATATTTGGCAATATACTGTAGCATATAAGGTATTAGGCAGTTTCTATTTATTGAAGCTTGTGAAATGCACTGTAGTATCTGTAGTAAAGCATTCACACAAAGCATGGTGGAGTGATTGCGTAGTTCTGAATGTATAATTACTTAGTCATTTTTGCCTAATGAGTGACTAATAGCATGGTCCTCTTTATGACCAGTGTAATAAACACAGGTTTGGTTTATGAAAAGGAATAGAAGAAGGAGAAGGAAGATGGTATTCAAGCTGCCTCATAGCCAAAGGACGTTTTAATTGGTACCCTAGGGATAGGCACTCCACATTGGCAAATTTTCCCCTTTGTACCAGAGATGAGGTGCCCACCGGGAATGGGAAATGCTTGTGCTTACAAAAATAAATAAATATAAAAAGGGTCTGCAAAACTGAATAAATGTTTGTATTTGTTCAGTATGATGTACAGAACAGTATATTTACCCGCAGTGCCTTTTTGAGAGTCTCTGAAACAGAGATCCACAAACCTGTTTTAAAAAAAATTTTGAATCCTCACAAAACTGAAAATTATTAGAAAAAAAAAAGAAGATCTATTTACACCATGTATCAGCACAGGAGAGGTCCCACGAAATTTTTGGTTGCATGTAACAGCAGGTTCTAGGAGCCACTTCTTCATCTATTAAAAATACAGTTCAATGCCCATTAGGTCCCTTCTCGGCACTACTGCGGACTTACCGTACTCGTAACAGAATTATTTTTATTCTTTTACTTGACTGAGTGGCAAACTGTATGTGTAAGCAGCAAGTCTGATAATTGTGAGTAGGATTTTATACAAAAGTAATTGTAGGAAAGTACAATAACATTAATACAGTGCTAACTTTGTTTCTAATGTAATTATAACCTTACCTTACATTATAATTCTGATGGTTTACATAAATTAGAATTTCTTTGAACAAATGAATTTGAAATAATTTTGAATAAATCTGAGTTCTTTGTATATTTAATGGCAGCACGGTGGCTTAGTGGTTGGCACTGTTGCCTTACACCTCCAGGGTCCAGGTTCGAATCCCACCTTTGGGTCTGCTTGTGTGTGGGTGGATTTTGCATGCTCTCCCTGTACTTGGTAGTTTTCCTCTGGGTACTCTGGTTTCCTCCCACAGATAAATTGGCACTCCATTACCCCACCTCATGCCCCAAGTCTTGGGATAGGTTCCAGGCCCCCCATGACCCTAGATAAAGCTGTATAGATGATAAGTCAAAATCATTTCATTAATAGTTATAGTTGTTCTGATTTTGGAAACACTACTGTTGTAGGGTTCCATAGAGAATCTTTAAAGGTTTTTGCAGATGCACAACTAAAAAAGGGGTGTTTATGGATTTTCTGAACATTAATTTATACTGGTCATGAGATAAATGAAATGTAGGTTATAATTTGTTATAATTTGAGGTACTTCCATGTTTGTTATATGTTTATTCAAAATATTTTGAAGATTTAAAAAGATTTTAAGTTACTGGGTTAAGAATCCTTCAACACTTTATCAAAACCCGAAAGGATAGTGCTGAACCATCAACCATGTGGAAGAAATGTGATCGGAAAAAAATAATTAATAGAGAACACTTAAACACTTGGTGAAGTTGCATGGTAAAACTCAACTGTAAAGACCAGAGCTATGTTTCATAGTAAAAGTATAAGCATTTAAACACATACAATGTAATGATAACTCACCGGACTGTGACTAAACAGCTGTGCAGCAATAAGAAAACCACTTGTTAGTGAGACTAATCAGAAAAAAAGGCTTTAGTTTGGCAGCATAAAGATTGGACGGACTTTGAGCTTGTTTCCCTGTGACGAGACAGTTCTATGTAGGAGTGATGAGAGACAATCACCCCCAAAGTGCATTCCTTTTCTCCAGTTTGCTCTGTAATTTCATTTTCGTTGCAGTCACTGCAGACAACCCTGTTTCACTAAGATAGGTTGTTGGAAATAGAAGCAGAGTTTTCAGTGCTTTTGTAGCGATCTCAGTATATTCTACTTTGATTTTAATCCAGAACGGGCTTAGAGCAGGTGAATCACCTGTTGCGATAAATGCAGCTTTCTTTTTCTTGGCTGTCTCCTGCTGTCTCATCATTGGGTATTTTCTCTTTTCCAACGGAGCTCTCCAGAAGCGTTTGATTTTTTACATTTACATTTAGGCATACACTTATCCAGATTGACTTACAAAAGTACTTTGAAGTTACCGGCATTGGATAGATTGTTACACTGGTTACTAGGTTACTAACTATAAGTATCATCAGTCAACCTTTTGCTAGCTTATAACTTTGGCTTAATTTTACAGAGCATCAAAACTGATACAGAGAGAAGTGTGGAAAAGAGGTTCAGATGGATCTGAATGGGAGATGATCTAATTACTTTTTCTAAATAAAACACTCTGCAGACTCTCTGCAGACAGTCAATAAGATGGAAATAAAATGTAAAAATATGTTTAGCCTGCTACCAAATCATCCATGTCCCGGTACTGGTCGGCAGCCCGATGGTTGAGGACCACTGCTTTGGAGTAATGAAAAAAGGTCATGTGGTCTGATGAGTTCAGATTGACCCTATTCCAGAGCGATGGGCGCATCAGGGTAAGAAGGGAAGTGTTTAAAGAGATGCACCCATCATGCATAGTGGCCTCTGGAGGCAGTGTTATCATCTGAGGTTGCTTTAGTTGGTCAGGTCTAGGCTCAGCATCATTATGTGGCGATTAAAAGTCAGCTGACGACCTGAATGTACTGAATGACCAGGTTATCACATCTATGGAGTTTTTCCTTCCCCTGATGACACAGATAGGTGTCATCAGATAGATGTTTCTATCTATTTTTCCATCCATCCATCCATCCATCCATCCATCCATATATGCTTATATTCATCTATACACACACGCACACTTGCACACACATACACATCCCAGCCAATCAAGCTACAGCCTTCATGTATAACCTTTAGTCATTTTCCCAGAATGCCTAAGACGGAGCTACATCTACACAACCCTCTCATTAAAAAAACCCAACACAATTTACAACATATTTTATAGGATGAATTTCAAAAGTTAATAATCTTTATTTAAGATGTGCCTTCAGACTGATTTTAATAACAGGATATCAGAAACATCTGATGACATGATAGTCAGTTAACCAGAAGAAGGGAATGTAATCTAGCCTAATTTTTCCAATGCAATTAAACTTTTCTGCCATAAGGACCTCGGGAATTAGTTAATCAATTTGACAGGCGTGCTATGATGGTTGTTAAAGTTTAACTGCATGTGTGTATAGGAGTAAAAATCCCATTGAAATCTCACTGGGATGTTCATAATTATCAAGCAGCGCAGTTATTGTCAAGTTGCATTTATAAATCTGGAAACAAAAAGAGAAATGGATGCTCCATGTCAGAGCAGCTGATGCACTGGTGTAAAGTGCGAAGCTTTGTAGGGTGGCTTAAACGTGCCATGCATCTACATCAGGTTTAAAATGGCTTTCCTTAAACCCAGGATACTTGATTTATGTTAATTGTGGTTTAGGATGTTTAATAGAGTTGTACTGAACATTATTGGAAATGTATTATCTCTCTTTTGCCCCCTGAACTTCATATCTGACCATCTGCTCCTGTCTGAAATGAGATTAAAAACTGCCTGCTCCTGAGACTTCTTTTTAGTCCCACTGCAGTCCTCTCGCATACCAACACCATGCTGCTCTTTGCATCCAATTACTGTCAGATGCATTTTTTTTTCTCTTTTTCACATTTCCTCACTTACTTTCTGTGGACAGCAGGCATAACAAATAACCTAATAATAATTTCAGTATTCCAAATGCTTTAAACAGATACATTTGTATGTTTGTGGGCCACTTTTTGCTCCATCACAACCACGCCCGCATGCCCTTTGGCACATATCACAATTTTTAAGCACTTTTTTTTTTTAGAAGTTAGAAGCTAGAAGTCTTACTAGACCCACTCGGCATCTCGTTTGGAATTCTAGTTTTGTTTTAGAAATTTTTGACAACTATTTCAAATTCTGGGATCTACTTGGGTCATCTTGTATGTGCAGCATGTTCAAGATTATTTTCCATTTCTTCTCCTTTTTCTTCTTTTTTTTTTTTTTTTTTTACACTTTCAATAATGCATTAGACAGGGGACTGTGAGGACCGTTCCGAAGTCTTCACTTTGCATTTAATAAAGCTCATGGTGGATTTTTGGGATGTTTTGCATCATTGTCCTGCTCTGGCTTCAATTTCTGGACTGATAGTGCCACTCTAGCTTTGGAGACCAAAACTTTTTTATTTTTTTTTTGTACCAGGTTGCTAACATGTTTCTGTTGTAAAGTACCAGGTTGCTATTTTTGGGCCCTTGAGCAAGGCCCTTAACCTTATCTGCTCCAGGGGCGCTGTATCATGGCTCACCTTCCGCTCTGACCCCAGTTACGCTGGAATATGCAAAGAAGGAATCTCACTGTGCTGTAATGTATATGTGACAAATAAAGGCTTAACTTTAACATGCATGTGGAGGAACTGCATGTTGTCGCACTACTCCATTGGACCCATTTTTCAGAACCGGAGGCTTGTCCTTGTCCTTGCCAGCATCCAGGCAGTTCTGTTTGAGAGACTTCCTAGTCTTCCAAACCATGCCTTGACTTCTGAAGTTCCACCTAACTTCCATTTCTTAAAGACATTTGGATTGTCACCATTTTGAGCTGGTTTATATTCTTTTCCAACTTTGTAGGCATCAATTATTGTGTCATTTTCAGATCCCCAGTCAATTACTTTCATGCTGAGCCACATTCCCACTATGTCTGCAAAAATTTGGGTGAACGCAGTAAGAACTTGCAGTAGAAACTGATAAGGACATTATGCTGTCTCCCTTGGCGTAGAGCTGTCACACTTTTCTTGGACATGGTTAAAAACAGCCTGGTGAGGATATGTCAAAGCAAGACACATGGAAGTAAATAATAAGGATGTATTAACTATGGCACTGACCAGATAACGGCATCACTTACACCTCTGAGGGACTTCATTAAGGTACTAAAAGCATAGTGCAGATAGGAAAGTTTGGATAGTGTTCTGACTGAGTTGTTATTGGGATGTCACTGCATTGTGGCTTCACCAATAGAGTTCTCACAACCTCTTCAGGCTTTTGCTATGACCATGGTAGGTCCATGCTACATTGTAGAAAACCCGCATTAAGTTCATATTATGTTCTTCTAGGGGCTTACCATGTTTATTGCATGCATGCAGAAGGTTATTAGCATGTCTATGTCACTTCAAGAGAATATAGTGTAACTACTTGATCCAATTCCTTAATCACTTTGTGATGAAAATGCTGCTGGACGCAATGTCAATGTAGTAAGCACGTGTTAAGTAAGAACGTGGTGTGATCTGATCTGACATAGTAATAACTCTGTTCCACATGATGTGTGTGATAGAAAATTAGTGACAAAAGGATAGACGTATTGAGAACATGACAAGAATGTGGCTAAGGAGTAGTACAAACTTGATAAATGCGCATTTTCCGATTTTGACCCCGTTCTTGCTGTGTTTTTTTGATATTTTTAGGATGCAGAGGGAATTTTATGGTCTTCATCGCAGAGTGATCGGAGCCCTTAGCACAAGGTTTGAAGTGTCAGGTCATTTATTATGCTTCAACTTTTGCACGTTGTCAATACTACTTTTTAAGAGTTCATTAAATGAAATTGTATCATGGATTAACAGAAAATGTACAAAAAATATTATTATTTAAAATTGTTTTCTACAAATATGCTTACATTAAAAATAAACAAATACTTTTGAAATCCGTACTGTAGTGATAAGTGCTTTGATTCTTTCTAGTAATTTGGTGTGAGCAATTATAAAATTGTGTTTTGACCATTAATAAACTGGACTATGGTTTACTTGGATTAGGACAAAGACTTTTTATTGGCAGTTGTTCGGTGCTCATCTGTATACAAGTGGATTGTTTACACATGTCAAAGTAGACTGAAATGTGCAATTTTTTTTAAGTTCCTTCTTAAGAGTTTGTTCCAATGTAATTGTGTGTAAGGGTGCTGATACCACTGAAAGATATCTGATCTTTGAGAAAAAGTGTGTACATATTCCAGTAGAATGTTGCACCATACAAAAGTGGACGGAAAAAAAAAAAAAAAACTTTAAAACCTAAATGATTCATTTTGTTGGCAATGCTTTTTAATCAATAAATAAGAGTGTCTAATGCTTAAAGAAAAAAAATACGACTTTGCTATCGGAGTGTTTTGCTCCTTTTGCCCTTAATTAGTTTATTATAAACAAACAATCAAAAAAACTCTAAGTTTTCATTCACTCAACTTTGAGCTTTGATTAAAGCCCATTAGGTGGCACCCAGTTCATGTGTGAAAGTGATTCCTCATTCTCCCAGGAGCATAATTTGATTCTGGGAATATACTGTATGCCATCGGGGAAGAAAAACTCCACTATACTGGTCATTCAGTACATTCAGGTCATCAGCCGGCCTTGTTTTATTGTCACATAACATTGCTGAGTCTAGACCTAAACAACTAAAGCAACCCCACATCATAACGCTGCCTGCGAAGGCTTGTACATATTGTGTGTTTGCATTTGGCATCATGTACCCTCTGTCATAATAAAATAAAATCTACTCAATCAAATTCTCAAACTTTATCTTTTGATTATCCAGGGTGAAGATATGTATTTTTGGACCTAATTTAAAAATATCATCATTTGGACTATTTTGCTTTGTATCTCTCTCTCTCTTTCTCTCTCTCTCTCTGTCTCTCTTTCTCTCTCTCTCTCTCATGCATACACACAAACAAATAACACAGCACGGTTTTAAGGAAAGGGAAGAGAGGATCAAAAGTGCACTTCTGCACTTTGTGGACTTTCAGTAGTGCTGCTGATAAGACACAATAATAACTAGAGTGAATGCCTGTGCTGGGAGATGATGATTATTATTACAAGGTATTAGAATTTACTGTATAGTAAGTACTATCCAGAGAATCCACTGGCCAGCAAATCCATTAGGAAGTGTTAAAGAAGAAAAAAAGGTCGTTGATTACTTTGATTTACAATCTCTGTTATTTTCGGAAGAAACCTCTCCAGAGATCAATCTGGAATGTAAGGTAGTAGAACAGTAATTTAATTATATAACTGTGGTTCTATGGCTTGAGTGGAAGAGTGGGTGAGAGTCATGCCACTAAGGTTAAAAATGGTTAGAGGACAAGCATGATGAAGAGTCAGGCTTTTACAGTATGTGTCAGGTTTTACACTGAAGTGTGGATATTAGGGATTGGATAGTCAAGTTGCCGCTATTTGCCAACAATTCCTAGAGAAATTATAAAGTAGAGATTTAAACACAGGGCACTGCTTCTCCTTGGCAAGAAAGGTGAAAGCGGCTCATTGGTACCTACCCCACATGGTTCCCAAGATCTAGGCATTTAGACAGGCTGTGAGTCCAGGGAGTTGGTCTAATTAGAAAGGGTGTGGCTCACCCCAGTCGCCATAACAACAGGCCTCACTGCACAGCTCTCTCACACCGGGGAGTCGGTCCTCTGATTCTGAGCCTGATATCTCAGAAATCATTCGTTCTAAAGCACTGCTTCTTAGATTGTTTGTGTGAAGAGACCTGGCTGAACATTTTGATGTAAGATTTAGATACAGAGGTAGTTTTTGTTGACTCACTATGTAAAACCTCATTCATTTTCAAAGGAGTGAGTTTAGGGCTTACTGTTTTTGATCAACACTATTTATTTATTTATTTTTCAAATCAACCGAGATGATTCCAATTGGCCCAAAAAGGTGTGAGCTGTGGAAGGGGGAACAAAGGGGTTCAATGGGAGTTCCAAACAAATCAATATAACAGGAAAACAGTGCTTTTTCTATCGAGGTCAGCTTATTTGGTGTTTTTGGGTAGTGTGTGCAAAATTAGGGGAGATACGACCGAAGGGAGATAGTCCAAATCGGCCAGCCCGATTCTTTAGAAAAGAACTACATTCCACATAAAATCATTAAATTATGTATTAAAGGGGTTGCAGGCACAGCAAAATAGCAGATAATGTTTAAGGAGAAAAAAAAAATCCAAGAAACAGGAATCCAAAAGTAACATATACCAAAAAACAAGACCAAAAAACATGATAACCAGGGCTTAAATATGCAACTGATAAGGGACATACTCCAGAGAAGTCATGATCATGTTGCATGATTGAGTTACAGACTGCTGCCTTCAAAGCCTTGAATAATGTAAATGTTTCTATAAATGTTTATGGTGAAATCTATTTGACATTTCTTGAATACCATTATATTTCCCTATTCTATCTAGTCTAAGAAAATTTTACAAAATTATTTTAGTCATTGATAATTTTTTGGGGAGGTTCCCAATTTTCTCCCTAATTTAGTCGTGTCTGATTCCCACCCGTCATTAGGGCACAGCCCCTTCAACGCTACTCAGAGAAGGCCAAAGACTATCAGGTGTTTCCTCTGAACCACATGATGCCTGCCAACCTCATCTATTAGAACTGCTTACTCACTTACGCACCAATGGGAGCAGAGAGCAACACACTCGGAGGACAGCGCTATCTGCTTCTTCTGCTTGCGAGTTCGCAGACGTACTCTAAGTCGTGATTGACCATTTTTTTCTTTAAAATCTTTTTGGCAAGAGCAGTCTTACCAAGAGGCCTTGGTCGCCTTGCACATCCAGGGTATGGGTTCGATTCCCGGCCAGGCTCGATTCCCGTCTCTGTGTGCATGGAGTTTGCATGTTCTCCCCGTGCTTGGTGGG
>JAOTRS010142767.1:0-12490 GCA_028565755.1 Dinotopterus cunningtoni | reverse complement strand
TGTGCTGTGGTTTGTTTACTCCTCTTATACTTCCTGGTTCGCGACCGCATTACTTCCGGGTCCTAGTGCCGGTCGCGAATTGAGTGTGCATGACAAGTAGAGAGAACTTTGATCAGATCATGCATTCTGGCATTCCTGAAATACTTTCTGTATCACTCCTGACCCACAGAAATGCGGAACAAAATACTCATTATTATTCTCACACCCATTTTTAGGCATTTACCACCCATTTTCAAGAATTCCAATCGCTACAGATCAGTTGTGTTTGGATATAAGAGTCTTAATTCCCCAAAAAATCCAAAGTTTAAACTTGTTTAATGACATAAAATTTAAAAGATGACTGATCTCCTTGCCTGCCTACTGCGTAAAATCTAAATAAGGCTAGTTTAGCTGTATTAGCAAGTTAGTTAGATGGCATACTTATAACATTGTCGGTTAAAGCTACTGTACCTGTTGGTGTTGGACCACTGATCAGAAGGTTCCAGGTTCAAACCCCAATTCCATAAATGTTGACTTTCTATAGGGACAAAAGTATTTGCCCAAACTTGTTAATGATTGAATTTGGGTATTTCAATCAGGTCCCTAATACCCAGGGAAGGTCAATCATAATGCTTTAACATATCAAGATATCTTGGACAATGCTATGCCTCCAACTTTGTGGCAACAGTTTGGGGTAGGCCCTTTTATAGTTCAACATGACTGTGGCCCAGTGTACAAAACAAGAACTATAAAGACATAGTTTGGTGTGGAATAACTGACCTCAACCCTATCAAGCACCTTTGGGATGAACTGGAACAGAGATTGTGAGCCAGACCTTCTCATCCAACGTGATCACATAAACGCTCAACAGAATGAATGGCCACAAATTCCCATGAAACACTACAAAATCTTGGGGACAGCCTTCCAAGAAAAATGCAAACTGCAAAAAATGGGCCCAACACCATGTTGAAGTACATGGATTTGGATGCAATGTGATTGCAAGGTTGGCCAAATACTTCTGTTCATATAGTCTATTTATATATTCAAAGACAGAAACTACAAACAACTTTTGGACTTTTAGATAGGAGCATCTGCCAAATGCCTAAATGTAAAAGGGTCCTTTAACCAGGACTCATGTCTGTATTGTCCCTTACATGTGTTAAAATGAGCAGTAGAAGCAGTAAAGGGCTCCATGTTGGCAAGACAAACACAGCTTGCACTTTAATTATTTGTTAAATAACCTTTCAATATGGGTAACCTATCTCTCTTTAGCTCCTAAGAAACAAGGAGGTTTATTTCTATATCCACAGTGTTTTATTCACTAAACAGGTAAATGCAGCATTGTACTCTGAGCTAGCAAGACGCACACAACAAGAAGTATAATATTAGTTATCTAGCTTGTTAATATGATAACCTATAGAGCATCTCCAAAAGTCTTTCAGCCACCTCCATCACCACAGCAGGCCATCTGAATTGCACACAACTTGGCACAGGTTTTATGCAGATATTATCTGGGCTTGGGCCTAGCACTGTAACTAGTGAAGGGGGTTTGGTCATTGTCTGGGAATCAAACCCAAAATACTGTGTATCTCTCGATCTAGTTCAGTATATGCATGAGGAAGACTGCTAACTTGATAGTTTTCCACAAGGTGATCATCAACGCCCTCCACAAGGATGATAAGTCAAAAAAGGTGCTGTATTGAAGCATATTCATGGAAAGTTGGCTGGAAAGGAAAAGTGTGATGGAAAAAAGTGCACAGGCAACAGGGATGTCCACAGCCTTGAGAAGATTGTCAAGCAAAGCTGATTCAAGCGCTTAGGAGAGCTTAACAAGGAGTGGGTTGGCTGCAGTCAGTGCAACAAGATACATTAGATGTCCTTAGGAAATTGGCTACAGGTGTTGTATTTCTAGTATCAAGCCAAAACTGACCTAGAAGAAACATTAGAAGCATCTTACCTGGGCTAAGGAGAAAAAGAACTGGAATGTTGCTCAGGGGTCCAAAGTCCTCTTTTTAGATGAAAGCAATTCTTGCATTTCATTTAGAAATTAAGGTTCCAGTGTCTGGAGGAAGAGAGATGAGGCACAGAATCCAAGTTGTTTGAAGTCCAGTGTGAAGTTTCCACAGTCTGTGATGATTTGGGGTGCCATGTCATCTACCGGTGTTGGTCCACTGTGTTTTATCAAGTCTAAAGTCAATGCAGTTGTCTATCAGGAGATTTTATAGCATTTTTTGTCTGCTGACAATTTTTATGGAGATGCTAATTTTCTTTTCCAGTTGGACACTTGCACACAGTGCCAAAACTAACACTAACTGGTTTGGTGACCATGATTTTACTGTGCTTGATTGGCCAGCCAACTCGCCTGACCTGAACCCCAAAGAAAATCTATGCTTCCATGATTCTCAGGACTCTACTAAGTCTTTGATCTGCTCATCACTACGTCACATGGAATTCCCAATTTGCGAAAGAAATCGAGATAACCCTCAGTTACACACAGACTTGCCTCAGTTTATCACAGCTTTCTTACTCTTTATGGTGCAAGTATTGGGTTCACCCAAGCCATCTGGTTATTCACATTAGTGTCAATTACAAAATAAAAGTTGAAAGAAAGAAAAATCATTTTCACAATAAACAAAAGATGCACTGTAGTTCTTTTGCTTTTTAAGGCAGGGGGCTTTAGCTCCATATCAGTAATGTTTTAAGTTTTATATCACTAAACAGGTTAAAATTGAGGATGTCATAATTTAGGACGTGACAAAATAAACCCTCTCAGAAACGACTTACAGTTGATCGGTTGCTAAAATGCAAAATTATTTTTCGTTCCCTACCCATTTTCAGGGCACTAATCTGATTTAATAATTTGATTAAAAATGGCTCAAAAAGTTTAACAAAGATTTACTGGTACAGTATGACTAAAGATTGATCCTGCTTTAGAGTGCAAGACAAGTTGCTATTAGGTACATTAGCCTGGCAGGGTGGCTGGGGTTAACAGACTAACAAATATCAAATAACTTTAAAATCTTTAACTTTAAACTAATTAACTTTTCTAATAACTTTAAACTGAATCCAGTATTGAAATCTTGCTCATCTGATGTTAATTATTTGAAAGACACATGCAAAACTTTGGGGATTGCTAAGATTTAGATAAATGAAATCACAAAGAGAGGACATTTGTACCTAGTTCTTGAAGTTCTTCATGATTCACATCCTTTTAAAATAAACTTGTCTGTCTCATTACCTGTATATGTCTAAATTTCATATTTTAATGTTTTTAGAAATCAAATAAGTTTACTGCACTGTGAAAGTTACAGTAAGGACTTGGTGGAGCTGAGTCTAGCACCTTCTGTGAGTAACTTCTTGATTTGTGGGTGTTTTATTTTTTTACTTAATTACAAATGATTTTGTGTTTTACTCATGCTCATATCGTATTAAGGGAACTGTCTAACCTGGTTTCACAGAATAGTGAATTCTGCATTCTGATTAGTCAGAAGGTGTTGATTAATTCTCTATGACAGCAGCTAGTTTATATTAATGCACTCGCTCTAATAGGTTATTGTTTCCATAGTAATGGCTCAACACAGGGACATGTACAGCTTTAATAATAATAAACATCTTTACATATGATGAAGTTTTTCCTATAAGGAAATGTTTGTGTAACATTAGTGGAAGGAGTCTCCAGTGTCAGAGGTGTCATCTGTAGCTGTTTTTCACATTATCACTACGGAGGAGTTTACGATCCTTTGTGAAGCATGACATAACAAACTGTAATTTTTTTCTTAATTAACTTAAAGAAAGAGAGGATGAAGTGAGTCTGGTAAGGGAAGTGAAAAGTGAAAACAGAAACCTGGTTTACAAACATTAAATAGATTTAAATACTAATTAAATGTACCACATATTTTTGTTTAACAAACAAGAGCAGTATTTGCTTGGAAGTTAATGAGTTAACTATTATGTTATGTATGTTAATTAAGCTACATATTACCCTGCCTGGGCAAAAATGCCACATGCACATGGTTTGCGTGTGGGTTATGTTATATTTTTAAATACTACATATATTAATTAATGATGTTTAACACATCTGTGTGTGTGTGTGTGTGTGTGTGTGTGTGTGTGTGTGTGTGTGTTTGTGTGTGTTGCAGCTTTTTATTTTAGTCCTGCTGTCGTTTGTTGAGCGTAGAAAGAAGATCCATGACTGTGAGAGGAGATTCCTGTTTCTGGCCGGCCGATTCAGCTTCATTGTGTCAGTTTATAGTTTCTTGTTTTATTTTTGTATGTAAATGAAAATTAGTTATATTGTTGTAGCAATTTAAAACGTCGGATGGAAACACAGACACCAAGTTCCACAAACACGCAGTGCCTTTATTTACAGCAGTGGCTTTATAGGTTAAGTCCTCATAGTCGCAGCGTGTGGAGTCGAGCAGGTGAGGCGAGCTGCACAGAGCATGAGACAGTGGGGCGCAGTCAAGGGCATGTAGCAGGCTGCTTCTTTCTAGGTGAAAGCTTTACTGAGTTCTCCGAGTTTGTGGGCACAGAGAAAGTTCACATAATGTCATAAAACCCTAACACCAGGTGAATTATATACTATTATTAATATAGTTAATTAATAGGACCATCTTCATATTTCTCCATTTGTTAATATAGTAAAATTGTAAATCAGAACATTCATTGTTTTTAGATACACATCTAGATTCTAATGCTGTTGTTATAGATGCAAATATTTGAATTGTCTTATGGTGTATTATGTAGAGATATAAAGAGCCAAAATATGAATATTTACTATTAAACTGGGAAATATGCAGCTGTGGGTCTTCTAGTTTATAAGTAAAAGACTTCCTATTTTAAAGAGCAAGTCTTAAGAATTTCATACATCCAGCACAAAGTGTTTAAAAGAAAGGATTTTGGAAGCTTGTGAATTTTTTTGTAGAACTTGTTTTATGGTCAGATTATGAACACATCGCTTTTTAAAGCCTGGAATTTTACTCACAAATTTTTTAACAACAGTTATTTTAAAGCATGAAATTATAATCAGGTAGAAACATGTTTTAATCTGCTGATTTGAGATGAATGTACCTGTGTGCTCTTAGACCTCTGGACTTCACAGGCAAGATGCAGAACCGATGGTCTTATGCTTTAGCCTTCGGTGCCTTGACCCCCCTCGTTATTGATCGAAGAATCGTTGACACAAAAGATGACGAATTGCTGCCTTACCTAAAAGGTACACAACACTATAACACACTACACTAACTATAACACACTACACATCACACTACATTATCTATAACATGCTACAGTACACACCACATGTCACGCTCTCAGCTCTCTCACGCTGTTTAAAGACTGCTTTTGACTTTTGACATTTCCATTCCCACACTGTCATTCTCTTCACCACGCAGACTTGTTTTCCCACGCTGTCATGTCACCTTCCATGAGCCCAGACCGCCCCCGCCTGCACACCAGTTTCTCATCTGGCGCTGATTTCTCCCTGAATATAAGTAAGCACAGCATGCTGCCTCTTTGCCAGATTATTGAGTGCCTTAGCTCAATTCTCTCTTGTTTATTGTGATTGCTTTCACGTTACCAAGCCTTTTGCCTCACGATTCGGATTTGTTCGCTTCGCTGACGGATTTCCCTACTCTGACCTAACCCCCATCCACCCCCAAATCCCTGAACCCCCCTCTCCCACCCCCGCCGCCACTCGTGCTTTTGATAACGACTCTGCCCAAACCTACACGAAAGGATCTACGGCTCGGATGAAACGCAACGCTACAAACACTACACTACACTCTACACTGTCTACAGTATAACATGCTACACTACACAGTAAACTACACTACATTACACTAACTATAACACACTACACCACACTACACAATAACGCTCTGCACTACACTCTTAACTACCCTACACTACACTCTAACAGACTACACTAACTATAACACACTGCATTACACACTACACTACATGCTACAGTATTCAATTTAATTCAAGTTATGGAAATTTTTCTAAAATGTGAAAAACTGTGTATGAATCAAAATAATCAGATTGTCCCCGATGAGCATGGTGAGGGTGACAATGCTGACAGAAAAACTCCCTAAAATGGCAATAGAATGCGGCTTCTGTTGGAACTGCTAGTGAAACTGTTCATCCCTGGTAGTTCCTCCCACATTCAAGACCTTATGATCTCCCTGGACAACAATCAGATTACTTCTTCAGCCACTGCCCACAATCTTGGGGTAACTCTGGACAATCAACTGTCATTTTCCCCACACATTGTTAACCTTACTCACTCCTGTCAATTTCCTCTTTACAACATCACAAGAATCCACCCATTTCTTTCTTTACAGGCTACTCAGGCACTTATTTAGTTCCCTGTTATTTGCAAGACTACTGGACTACTGCAACTCACTCCTAGCATGTCTGTCTCCATCCACCATTCGTGCGTTGCAGCTGATCCAGAATGCAGCTGCACGTCTCATTTTCAACCTTCTCCCAAAGTTCCCCCACACCACCCCACTTATCCCCTATCTACACTCGCTTTCTGTAGACCCCCCTTATCATTTCCTGGCTTTTGATCTCGCGCTTCCTTGTTTTGACCGCGGCTTTTGTTTTACGTTTTTCGGATAGTCGCTTCGCTGCTTGATTTTCCAGTTTTTAATGCTTCATCTTTTAACTACAGCACTCTCATTTAATGCTGCGACCATTCATCTGCACCTGAATTCACCTCATTCTGCTCCACCATGTGACAGAATAATCCAGCCAGCGATATGAATCCAGCAGATGTTGACTGCATGAGATTGGCGCTGGAAAGTCAAGGTGCCCTTCTCGGAGCTCACCAGCAGGAGCTGCTCAGCACCAAGCAAACCCTCGCTGATGTCACGACCCAGCTCCAACGGCTCCAGCTCTCTTCGGCACGAGGTGGGGGCTCCTGCATGCAACGTGAACCATGCCCCCCCTCACCCACACCTACGAAGAAGATCGAGGCACCTGCCACTCCTTTCTTTCTCAGTGCACACTAATATTTGAGCTCCAGTCCTCCACGTTCTCCACTGAACACTCCAAGGTCGCATATGTAATAACACTCCTCTCAGGACAGGTTAGAGAATGGCGCACTGCACTCTGGGATGCTAATGACCCCTGTGGCTCCAACTACGAGGACTTTGCTAAGGAAATGAGGAAGGTGTTCGATCGCTCATGTGACGGCAGGGAGGCTGGTCTCAAGCTGTTGACTCCACCAAGGCTTACGCTCAGCCTATGACTATGCCATAGAGTTTCAGACACTAGCTCTCTCCAGCAGGTGGAATGGTCATGCTCTGAGTGACACCTTTTTCGAAAGACTGACTGAGACTCTCCAGGATGAGCTAATCTCCCAAGAACTCCCCTCGTCACTCCAAGATCTCATGGATCAGGCCGGCCAAGTGGATTCACACCTCCGCCTTCGTAGCTCGGCCAGACTCTCACCTTCCAAAGACCTCCACCCGACCCTCCTTCCCCCGAACCAACCCCCAGGAGGGGCCCATGCGACTGAACAGAGCCTGCATCTCTCCTGAGGAACAACGACGGTGCCGAGTGGATGGTGCCTGTTTTTACTGTGGAAGATATTGTCATCAGCTCAAAAACTGTCCAGTAAGAAGGAGGCGTCCTCTAGTCCAGTTGGGAGGATTGGAAGGCATGACTCCAGGAAGACTCCCAGACCAACGCCGACTGCTCCGTGTCTTCCTCATCCACGAACAACGGACCCACCTGGTGCAGGCACTGATTGATTCAGGTTCAGACTGCAATCTGATAGATGCGGCATCAGCCAAGGCTCTGGGAATCCCCGCTCTACCCCTGGAGACCCACCTCAAGCTTCTGGCCCTTGATGGCAGCCCGCTTCCATCTATCACTCACAGAACTTCCCTCGTCGGCCTAAGGGTCTCGGGCAACCACTTAAAGCAGACCTCACTATTTATCATGGAATTGCACGCCTCTGTTGTCCTAGGCCTGCCCTGGTTAACCTGGCACAACCCGCAAATCAACTGGATCAGGAACACTATTGTTGCTTGGAACCCATCATGTGCCATGACCTGCTTACAAGCTGCAGCCACGTCTTGCCTCAGCCCTGCATCTGTGGAGGAACCACTGGATCTCACCAACGTCCCTTCAGAGTACCATGATCTCAAAGAGGTTTTCAATAAATCTTGTGCTGTCTCTCTGCACCCCCACCGACCATATGACTGCACCATCGACCTGCTCCCGGGCACCACGCCTCCAAAAGGGCCTCCTATACTCACTGTCACCCAGGGAATGCGAGGCTATGAATTTCGGAGGGCGGGGATCATTCGCCCTTCCTCCTCCTCCTCCTCTCTTCTTCTTTGTGGGCAAGAAAGATGGTTCCCTTCGTCCGTGCATTGATTATAGAGGGCTGAACGAGATCACGGTGAAGAACCGATACCCCCTTCCGTTAATGGCAACCGCCTTTGAACTCCTCCAGGGAGCGAAGATTTTTACCAAACTAGACCTAGGCAACGCATACCACATTGTCCGAATCCGAGAGGGCGACGAATGAAAGACTGCTTTTAACAACCCAATAGGGCACTATGAGTACCTGGTGGTCCCGTTTGGCCTGACCAACGCCCCAGCCGTCTTTCAGGCCCTCATCAACAACGTCCTTAGGGATTTCCTGAATTAATCCGTGTTCGTCTATCTGGACGATATTTTGATCTTCTCTTGAGACCTAGGGGAGCACTAATATCATGTTCGGCAGGTTCTGCAAAGACTCTGTTTGTCAAAGTGGAAAAGTGCGAGTTTCACACAACAACTACCACATTCCTGGGATTTGTCATTGGTGCTTCAGGCATTCAAATAGAGCTTGCTAAGCTCCAAGCTGTCACGAATTGGCCCACACCCACCACAAGACAGGAACTTCAGAGATTCTTGGGATTCACCAACTTCTACCGACGCTTCATCTGGGGCTACAGCTCCATTGCTGCCCCCTTAACAGCCCTGACTTCTCCCAAGACGCGTTTCTGTTGGGACCTGGACACTGAAAAAGCCTTCTCAGAACTCAAGAAACGGTTCACGTCTGCCCTAATCCTGACCGTTCCGGATCCATCACGGCAGTTTGTAATGATCAGATAACTTAATATTAAATGAAGTTACACTAATTAGAGGTTTTTATCCCTGTGATGGTGATGCGTTAAAATCGGATGAGCAAAACAGATGAACACACAAATAATAAAACCAACCCAAACGTGTATTATACGAAAAGAACAACAAATAAAGTAAACCAAAAAACAAGAAAACAAACAATATTTACAAAAAATATATACAATAATAAGTGTGTGTATGTGTGTGAGCGTGAGTGAGAGGATAAATGTCCAGAATCCGGGATATTGTGGTTGTGTGTATGAGGAGATATGGTTCAGTCTCACCGGGGTTAATGGAGTCCGGGAGGCTGATGATGGAGAGTGAGCAGTCCAATCCGGGATAATCCGTAAAACTGAACAATCTTCGTTCAGTTTTAACTTTATTTAATATTAAGTTATCTGATCGTTACAAGTTTGTCGTGGAAGCCTTCAGCACAGGGGTAGGAGGTGTGAATTTTCCAGAGAGCTGCGCATGACAACAAGCTACACCCCTGCTCATTCTTTTCACACCGCTTAACTTCTGCCGAGGCGAACTATGGCATCAGCAATCGAGAACTTCGGGCCATCAAGCTGGCCCTGGAAGAGTAGAGACACTGGTTAGAGGGGAAGGAGATCCCATTTCTGGTCTGGACTGACCACAAGAACCTGGAGTACCTACAGGCCACCAAGAGGCTGAACTCTCAGGCTCGGTGGTCACTGCTCTTCACCAGGTTCAACTTCATCCTCTCCTATCGTCCTAGGTCAAAGAACTCCAAGCCAGACGCTCTCTCCAGGCAGTTTTTGCCTACTCATGACTCCACTGCCAGTGAGACCACCATTCCCCCTTCATGCTTGCTTGCAGTAGCCAAGCTTGATATCGAGACCAAGGTCCAGCAAGCCCTCTCTCCAGAAAGCCATAACCGCCTATTTATTCCTCTTCCTTTACGCTTTTAGGTCCTGAAATGGGCACAGAGTGAACATCCACTTTTATATTCAGACAGTAAGGAGTTACTTTAATCCAACTTAGAGATTGTAATAAAATCTAAACATAAACAAATTTTTCAGCATTGTTTAGTGACAATATATTCCTTATCTTGGCAATATGTCTGGAATAAAGGAATGCTGTCCTGATAATATTATCTACATGAGCTTCAAATAAAAGGTTGCAATCTCTACTTGCACTTAGATATCTTATTGCTGCACATGATGAAAAATAAAGGCCTGATCCAGTGATCAGAAAGCTTAATTCTAGCTGCATGTGGTTCTAGTGCCAGTACATGGGTGACTATGGGTGTTTTGTCAGGATTTAGCAGAAGTTAATTACCATCCAGTATCGTATGTCCTTCACACATTGCTCAAACTTATTAAGCTAATTTTCCTTAAGATTTCCTTATTTGCTGAGATATATAACTGTATGTACAGATTGCTTACAAATTATGTTGCCAAGAGGAAGCATGTAAAGAGAAAACAGTAGTGAGCCTAAAACTAAACCCTGCGGAACATAATGGCTTTTTAGATCTACAAACTGATAATGAGCAGTCAAATTGGATATGAGCCAGTAGAGGACAGTTCCTTTAATTCCCCTTAATGAACTCTTTCAGGTTTTTCTGCGGGTGCTTCACTGAGAGGCGCAATCCTGTTGGACAGAAGAGGTGTGCGCCGGTGGGCCAACCTTGGCTGAGCACGTATGCCACCAAGTAGTCACCCACTCGCTCACTGTGAGGATTATAATGCTGGACTCGGGGGCTGTCTATCTCTGCCTACAGCATTCAAACTTTAACAGAAATAATGTTACTTTTGCACTCCCTAACCCTCTCTAAAGTCTGGATGTACTGCTCTAACACTTATATCTTCTCCATCAGAGTGCTAACTAATACACACATATCACAAATGTAGTTATTACTAACAACAGAGAAAGAATGACTACCCACTAAACTTACTATAGCACTACACACCACACACTACACTAACCTGCAATATGCTGCACTACACACTACACTTATCTGTAACATGCTGTCCTACTCACTACACTAACTATAATACACTACATTACACACTACACTACGTTATATCACACTACACTACACAATAAACTTACTATAACACACTACACCTGAATGAAACACTGCACTAACTATAACACACTAAATTACACTAACTATAAAACAATACACTACACTTACCATAACACACATGCATCAATGCTGCATGCAATTGAGGCAATTAATCTGTCTTACTGCTGAAGTGTTATTAAAGACCAGGTTGGTTTGATAGCTGCCTTTAGCTCATCTGTATTGTTGGCTCAGGTGTTTTTCAGCTTCCTCTTGACAATAGCTCATAGATTTTCTAGAGTTCAGGCCAGGCGAGTATGCTTACCCATCAAGCACAGTAATATCATGTACAGCAAACTATTTAGTGGTAGTTTTGGCACTGTGGGCAGGTGGTGGAAAGGAAATATGCATCTCCATAAAGCTTGCACTTCCAAATCCTAACTCCACTCTGGAGCTTCTCTTTGCATGCTTTACTCTATATCCTCCACACACCTGTAGTTGATTAACTAATTATAGCTCAGCCTTAAAAGTATGCCAAGAGATTTAATTAGTATTGCAGTATCCTACTCATGTGCCTCGCGCTAACCTTTCTGTGTCTTATTCAGTGTCATATTGAGTGTGTTCCCGATTTATTGCTGACCCAGCTTGTTCTCTGAATTTATCTTTCGTCTTTGCCACTTAGAACCTTGCTTTATTGAGAACTAATTATTGCGCCTGACCTTGCCAGCCTTACTTGCCCTTGCTCCTGTCCCACACTTCGGTTAATGATTGATCTCACTGCTAACCTCTCGGTGTACAACTCAGGACTGATAAAAGGACTTTAATTATTCTTCTTCACTTAAAAATTTTGTCACTCATGCTGCTTCTCTACTATGCCTGCTCTACATCTTGCAAAACAGTATTATTTCCCAGACTCTGGGTGTTATGTGGTGTGGATTGGAGAGCCATACCATGAGATGTAATAATATTTATAAGAGCAATAAAAAGACAGGTGCGGCGTGTTCATGTTAATTACCCTGGCGGTGTCGCCTGGCAACTACGTTTTTAGATGAACGCACCTTTACCTGTGCAGAACTCCATGGGGTAGTTACCTGCGGATCTGCCTGTTCTGAGCAGTGCAGAGTATTTTCACACTGTTCTGCCCCTCGTGAGACCCGCATTGTGACACTGGGACCTTAATTTCCAAATTAAAAGCAAAATTTACTTTTATCTGAAAATATGACTTTAAACCACTAAGCAATAGTCCAGTTCTTTTTATCATCAGTTCTTTCAGCCCAGGTACAGTGGGAGCCACGTCAAACAGCCGCCTGGAGCATGACAGGTCCATGACAGGACCATGACAGGACCATGCACGAT
>JAOTRS010142744.1:0-12492 GCA_028565755.1 Dinotopterus cunningtoni | reverse complement strand
TGACAGGAGATAAAAAAGAACCCTATGAGTGTTCAGAAGAAGCTCAAGGTGAAGATAACAGAAGGAAATATCAAATACAAATGCAAACTGGAACAACAGCTCCGAGAAGAAGATCAAAACAGTTTGAAGAGCGATGAAGAATATGAAATGATATAAGACAGATAGATAAGCAGAGGAACTGTAGATGGGAGGAAGGAGAAAGGTAATGAGATTAACCTGTTTCTTAACAAGTTTGATGCCCCTCCCACAGTGCTTTTACCTGCCTACTGTACCACCCTCTACTTGTCAATGCCGGCCCATCGCCCTCTAATCTCATTATGTTACCAAGCTACCTACTCTTAACACATCTGCGTCTGCTGGCAGCAAAGATAGTTCCCCTTCCCCACTCCATCTCATGATAATGGATGTACCGAGACCAGGTAACTCATGGCCCTGGTCATTATCACTTCAAAAAACCTCAGCCATCCTGTGCATCAATGTCTCACATCTGAAACGAGGGTTGAGAATCAAGGTTAAGAAATCAGCAGGTGCAGAGTGGGCTGCTTCCTCACGCAGCCTAATCTCACATGAAGAGATCAGGTGAGAATCATGTTCTTTGACTCTCTCATTTAAAAGCATACAGTCCAACTGCAGGACACCGTGACATGCACATGTACAGGACAGCCCCAGGGAAATGTTTTGTCACTTGTTAGATTACTTCTTTACAGATCAGACTTCAGGCACAACTTCAGTAAATGTCTACTTCCAGAATGCAATCTGTGGTAATGGTTTTGTTCAGCAGCAGTGGCTCATAACCGTAGATTTTGATAGACATAAGATGTGTGATGTATGCTATAGGATATGCTACAGTTCAAAATAGGTAGGAGAGGACCGGCAGCGAGCCGTCACCAAATGTATAATGAAGATGTAACTTTTTTCAGCTTTATTTGATAGGTATGAGGTCACTTAGAAAGGTTCAGGAAAATTTTACAGCCTAATTTCTTCAAAACAACACACACACACACACACACCCTTGAACTATGCCAAAATATTTAGGGCTCAGTTTGTCAGCCATTGATGTCCATGTACAGACATTACCCAGTCCATAACCGCCGTTTCTTCTCCCAAATTTTGCAACTGTAATAAACTCTAAGGCATCCTGTGGTGGTGTTCATTTTGACTTTTGTTATTGAGTCAGTGAAAAAAACATTTCTGATTTCCAAATTGCTATGGAACAAGAAAGCCCTAAAACTGTATGAAATTAAATGTGAGTACATTAAAAAAAAAGTATAACACAATAAACAGTAATTGATTAAATATTTTCAATGTTTGATGAGATGACGCTTTGCATAAAATTAGTATTGGGTACAGTTTACGTATTTTATAAGGAAATTAGCTATCAAATTTTACTGGACTGATTTTGTGCACCTGCTTTTGTTTTGCATGCAAAACCCAACAGCTTTTATTTTGTCTTCATTTGTCTGAAGAGTGCTCTCTTACATAAAATTCTGCTTCCTTACATAAAATGCTGATTTCTTTTCTAGCATACACTTGTTAGGACTTTGGAGCGATGGAAAAAGAGCATGTTGTCTGCTGAGTTTGAACTGACCCTATTCCAGCATCCAACCCTGGAGCGTGACCATATACAGTACAAGCCCCTGGAGGCAGTGTTATGATCTGATGTTGCTTCAGTTGCTCAGGCCTAGGCTCAGCAACGTTATGTGGCAATGAAATTAAGTCAGATGATGACCTGAATGTAATGAATCACCAGGTTATCTATGGAGTTTTTTGCTTCCCTGATGGCACAGGACACATTCGAAGAAAGGTGAAAAGGTCATTCTGGTAGCACGAGAAAACATTTTCACACATGACCTGGATCGCATGTAGTGTGTGCTGTAATCAAAGATAAAGTTGAACAAAATCTTAGAGTGCGCAACTTTCTTTGACCAGGAAATATACTTTTCCTTTTTATCTTTTGCATAAATCCGTTACATTTAAATCAAATTATATGCAGTGAAACAAGGTCTTTACTGGGGTATAATGGATAATGGGACATGAAACTAAAAAAGCTATTTTAAATGAAAGAAGTAACCTTTAATAAATAAGAAGAAAATAACTTTAAACTAGAGAATGCATATTTTCTGCAAGGAAATATTAAGTCTGATTGTTCAATGGCAGCAGAGAATTTTGTAAAACTGGCAAAGCAAGTAATGTCTCAATGTTCATTTCAATGATGAAAAAAGAGCTGGAAAAAAATAGAGCTAATAGTTTAGTAACATTGAGCAATGATGCAGATTAAAATCAATTTAATGAATATTACACCTGACCCGATTATAAAGAAGCAGATGGTTCATATTAGATGCTTGTTAGTAGTGAAGTTAATTAGCTAAAAGGAATGTATATGTTTTCAGTAGCAGACCCCAATGCTTCACCTTAGCATGCTTCCAGGTTTATTCACCATATAAGAATAAACTCTTTGAAGCATGTGTTTATTTCATGATGGTGTTTTCATTTGCTGAAGAATTTCAACTCAAGATTTCAAAAGCAGAAGACTAAGTATGTTAATGAGGGCAATACAGAAGAAATAAAATATGGACATATTGGAGATAAGTAAGGGCATTTTCACACTTGGCCAAAACTGGACTCTGCACCCAGGACTATTTTCAGGTGTATCTGAGGAAAAGATTGCAGGTTTGATTTAATATTGAAGGATTTGTGGACATGTGGATCAGGTTCAGGAAATTCCATAAAAAGTTCCATATAAGATGACAAACCTGCCTGGGTTTGCTTGAAGTCTGGAGTATCAGACCACCAGGGACCAGTTCACTAGAAACATCTCTTGCACTCCAAAAGATATACTATACCACACTCTCAGAGCAAAGTGTCACATATCTCATCCTACATCACAATTAGAAGTGATGTAATTGTTTCCTTCTTAGAGACAACTTCACTGCGTTGCTGTTCGATCATGGTCTAACCTTATAGTCTGACGAGCACAATTTACATACTGTATTTAAGAACAGAATATACCGCATATTCCAAAGTGGCATGCATGATTTTAAATAGCCAACTTGGAATCAGATGTTCATAAATGGGTCTTTTTCACTGTTCTCTCCTTTAAGGATTAAATACATAGTAAAGATTAAGATTTTACTTTAACACATTCGTAATTGGGTTATTCAGCATCACCTGAGCAGTCACTGAATGAGGGTTTCCTCTTCTGGCTAGGCTTTATATCACATGATGGGTTTTTGTCAAGAGCAGGATATTCTGTAAAGCAGGGCACAAATACGATATTCCGAATGCACTGCAGATAACTCAAGTCCCTTTCACATATACAGGAGTCTGACAAAAAAATCTTGTAGAGACTGATTTTGGGGGGAGAAAATTGGTCATTCTGTGACCTAGAAAAAGTAGTACGTTGTGTGCATGCGGATTTGAGGAGAGCTTTGACAAGAATAAGGAGTTCTTGGAGAGTGTACGGTGAGTGAGGAATATCCGCTGATCTTATGGTTTTGCAAATGACAAGGCGAGGTGAGGAGTGCTAGATAAGAGGCCAGGAACTACAAGAACAGCTTGGCAAGATGGTCACAAATGAGGCACCAGACAATGACACTAGTGTTGCATGTTTCTTGGCCCCTAGGAGGAGATCTCGCCAATGCTCTACTTGATCTTGCTGACTCTCTCCTGGATTATGTACATCACTCTGCTACTTCTTCTCAATCTTGCCAGAGCTTCCATCAAGTAGAAAATGTGTTCTTGATCAACTCAAACTTCTCCTCAATCACCTCAATCTTGCCATTGCTATCCTGCATTCAAATGTGTTCAGCATAGAAAATGTGTTCTTGATCAACTCAAACTTCTCCTCAATCACCTCAATCTTGCCATTGCTATCCTGCATTCAGTGAGAAACAGGAGAGCCTTGGACTGTGTAGAATCTTTCTACAGAAAGAATTGCCATGTCCAACAATTTTGCAGCTCTCTTGCCAAGATTGAAGAAGAGGCTTGAGGAGTTTGCAGAAAGCCCTAAGAAAGCGCTGGAGTTTCAGGAAATCTCCAGGTGTATGCCAATTTTTTTTCACCAAAATTGCTCCCTGTGAGATTTCTTGTTGGACAGCTATATGTTTGAAAGAGGCATAAGGGTGTTTTTTACTTAAATACACCAAGGAAGCATTCTGAGCTTGCCTGGGTGAAAGTAACCAGTAACATGGCCTGTCAGTTTGCAGGAATACCTACAAGAATACCTGACATGTTTCTTTTAAATGCTGCTGAAGACATTCTTATACTTCTTTTCTCCTATATTTCTACTATTACCAATGGAAGGGTTTTTTTATTACCATATAAAAGAATCACTACCTGTCCAGAACTCTGTAACCAAGCATCATGGAAATGGTGATCTACAAAACATTCATAAAGATCATACAGAGCATTTTTTTCCTTTTTTTTTAGATTTTTATTTTTGGCCTGGGGAACACTGTGCCATCTAATGGTTTGTGCCTTCTGGTGCTTAAAGAGGCAGTCCTGTTTTTCGGCACCTCTGTCTGGCTGATTGTCGAAGAGACATGAAAAACATTTTTTTTTTTTTGCCTTTTTTTTTATTCTTTGTGATAGAACAGTGCATTTATGAGTGAGATAATACCTGGCTGCCTTAAAAATTTAAGAACAAATTCTACCACTTACAGGTTTTATTGGTTTGTGACGTGTTGTGCTGATTTGACTTTTTTTTCCCCCTCATTTATGAGGCATTAGCTTGTTAGTAAGACTTTTTTCCTTTAGTCAAAAAGGTAATCTGTTCTATAGTGCACACATTCTCGGGCTGTTTTAAAGAGCTTCGGTTCACCTGAGCTAATCAGTCCCTCTGTGATTATGAAATGTGCTGTAGCTTCTGCGCTGCACTCACAACCTTCATTTCATCTGCTTAATCACAGTATGGCTTCACAGTATTCATTGTCTCTTCCCAGCTTTGCTATACAGTTAAACCTTGGATTGTGAGCATAATTTGTTCTGGAAGCGTGCTTGTATATCAAAATATTTATATTTCAAAGCGAATTTTTCCATAAGAAATAATGGAAACTCTGGTGATTCATTCCACAACCCAAAAATAGTCATATAAAAATTAATTAATTCAAAATATAAAGTTAAATAAAACAAATTAACCTGCCCTTTACCTTTGAAAAGAATCCTGACAGAGCAGTATTTACGTTAGTGTGTTTGTGTGAAGCTGAAGTAAGATGAGAGAGGAGAGGAGGAGGGAGGGGGCTACTGTGTAGGACAACGTTTACACCCACATGCGCACGCACACAAACACTAACAGAAACACCACTTTGTCTGGAAAGTTCTTTAACATGTAACCTCTCTAATGACACTTGCTTTTGCTTTACGCAGACGCAATGTTATAATAAACAGTACACGTGCACACGGATGTTGATTATACAAGTGACACATGCACACTGAGACTGAGCATGGGAGACAATTACCCACAATTCCACAGCAAGCATGAGACAGAAGAACCATTGGCTGAGTTGTGATCACATGATGCTCCGCAGACAAAGCACATGTTTACTACTCGTATATCAAGACCTAGCTCGTTTATTAAGTTTAAATTTACTACAAATTTTGCTCGTCTTGCTAAACGCTAGCAGATCAAGTTACTCGCCATCCAAGGTTCCACTGTATTAACCTTTGCATCAGTGTTTTTAGTCTTGGTGTGCTCCTGCATAAGCTATGTGGTTTCTGCTTTTTTGTTTCTGCTTTATAGATTTACAGAATGACAGCTTTAGTATCACCCTGAGGTCAGTGTTTATACCTGCAGTTGCCTTTGGCTTTAATGCTAGCAGTAGCGATTGTCAGCTTTATTGTTGGTTCAAATCAGAGCTTGAAAAACCATACTTGGTTTTTCAAGCTCTAGCTCTACTGAATCACTGTACTGTGAGTGCAGGGTCTTGCTTAAGCTGGACTTGAAATCTTTCAACAACATCAAAAAAAAAAGGTTGTGTAGCCAAGTACAGTTGTTTTCATGGGGCTTGTGAGCGTTCGGCTGTAAACAAGCATCTTTGCTATAAAATTCAATTTATTCATTTTGTGAAGGTGACAAGGTTTGAAATCACTTATGATGCAGCGCTACACAAATAAGAAACTTGTACTACGACCTCAATTAACCATATTCATTTTTCTTCAGGAACACCGCCACAACTTGATTCCTGCAGGGGTTGAAGTAAATGTTTTCACACATGACTTTCTTTCTCTTTTACCTCAACCGTCATGTCTGTCACCTGTGCTCCACTCTCTGTAACATGTCTGACACCGTGCTGGAAAAAAAAAAACAGTTCTTTGCCAGCCTTAGAGGCCATAGTGTGACACTCGGTTTCTCCTGCTTTTTACTGTTTACAGCTTAAACACTTTGCTTAGAACTGAAGCTTTCACTGGTTACTTAAAGTGAATTTAAAAGATGCACTAGTAGAAAGTTGGAGGAACACCAGAGAGCTTTGCATACAGTACATCCCTTCAACACTTAGCTCAAGTGTAGAGAGCAAGAGTAGGAGAGAAATAGATGTTGACTTTGAAGATGCCTTTAATGCATTAGTATTTACCCACACCCTCCCACTCGAAGACTCAGAAACCTGAGTGGTGAGAGCGCATTATAAATGTGTGGGCTTTTTTTGTAGAAATTTTGTGCTGATTTGATAAATACAATTTTGCATTAGACTAAAAGTAATCCCTTTTCGTGGTGGCACAGTGGTTTAGTGGTTAGCACTGTTGCCTTGCACCTCCAGGGTCCAGGTTTGATTCCCGGCCCTGTGTGCATGGAGTTTACGTGTTTTCTCCAGGTACTCCAGTTTCCTCCCATAGTCCAAAGGAATGCAAATTAGGCTAATTGGCATTTCCAAATTGCCTGTATTGTGTGTGTGTGCACATGCCCTGCAATAGATTGGCATTACGTCCAGGCCCACTTCGTACTTCGAAAATCTTGGCTCCAAAATAATCTTTGTGTCCTTCATGTGTCCTTCATGTGTCCTTTGTGTTCTTCATCCATAGTGCATGTACTACACATTGGCCATTCACTCTATTGCATTATGACATACATTGCTTAAACTTGTTTTATCTTCTTCTTTCTTTCTCTTCTTACAGTAGTTCAACAATAACGTTTCCCACCTCAGCAGAGCTTCTCAGTGTGTTGCAGGATCAGGATTATTCTCAAGGCAGACATTAAGACCTGGACTGCTGCTCTTTCCCCAGGCTCTCGTGCTTCCGGCGCTCTCCCATTGACTGGCCTAGTGCTGCTGCTGTCGCCCAGCTGTGTTACTCCCTGAGCTTCCCAAAATCACAGCTCAATAAAAGCACCTTAGTTTTTTTTGCCACATGTCCCCGCACTCAAAACACACCAGATTTTTGATAGTTTGAACCTGTTTAGGACATGCTTTACTCCAAGTGGAATTTTCACATTTTCACAACTCTACTTATCAGTTAATTTTTTTATAAATTGTGATCAATAATCACATCGCTGGGGGAGATAGAGGTAAAACTGGAACCATTACTCCTTCTTTATCCATATTCTGTTTAATGGTGTTTCATCATTTCTTTTTTAATATTGGAGGCCGAGTAGATGTTATCTGGCATATAGTGTAAAAATTATTTAATTCCTACACTGTTCCTATTTTGCATTTGTCTTCTTTTTTTTTTTTTTGCTTATTGCAATTCTTGTGACAGCTTGAGTCACTGCCATAAAATCCCTTGTAACTAATATTCTGCTATGTCAATGATAGTGATACATTTTTTGGCTGTGAAAGTTAATTAAGATTGTTAAATGTTAATTCAACACCTCCACTGGCTCTTGCTGGCCGGTTTTGTAAGAGAAGGTGAAGAGTGTGACTGCTGCCAGCTGGAAGTCTGATAATCCTCCAAGAGAAGAACATAACCCTGTTGAAAATAAAAGAGAGAGAAAGATATCTTGACATATTTATATACAGTACAGTACTGAATATTTTTAGTTAAACATGCTCCTACTGATATGATTGACAATATAAACAGTAGCATGTAGAAGGATCCTAACATGTTAAATCTAAAACAACGTATTAACATGAACTGTCAATATAAAGAGTAATTGAAGATCTTTTTGAAGAAATAAACCGTCAATACCGAATACTTGCACAAGTTTAAACCTGCCACTTGAATTTGGATGAGAGGAGACAAAGCACGTGGCATTTTTGAGCATGGTGTATAATTTTCTTTACCGTTACCACTGTGAAGGCAGTGCTGTATGTGCTGTATGTGCTGTTAGTGAAGTCTTTGATGTTGTTTATAAAAAGCCTATTTTTAGCCTTACTGTGATATTGCTGTGAAAGGGAAAAAAAAATGTTGGGGGCAGAGCCAGACCTAATCCATCGCCCCCTAGGATGTGGCTTTACTTCATCTGGAACTTCTGTCAATCACACATTTTCTCCAAGAATATTGTGAATTTTGTGTGGGATGTTTCATATTTTTCTATTATGAGTAAATCCTACCGGATTAGACTGTGGGCTGCCCACACAAGACCTGCATTGGGCTATATGGGCAAAATAGTTATTTGCCCCATGTGGTTTGTAGACCGCAGTGATCCCACAGGGGCTGTGTGTGGGTATGCCAAAGTGTTGCCTGCCCACAGAAAACCCACATCAGGCCAGTGTGGGTAAAATAACCCCAGGCACAACCCAGTCTTCCAACTGAATGAAGGAAAACAAATGATGTTTAGAGCTAATTTAAAGCACATCAATAATATATTTTATGAAACCTCTTATTTGCTATTACTCATAACACTACAAATTAACCATGCCATCTTTAGCAACATTGCTATTTGGCAATGGATAGACAAATCTGGCACTAGCAAGCAAGGGATGCAAATCAGAAAACTACTCTATAACACAGATTTATATTTAATAACTGCAAACACAAGTGTTAAGCTCAAGCAGAAATGTATTCGAAACTGTAACGACCCCATGCATTCCATAACCTCACATTATTGAGAATATTGGCTGTCTGAAATCTGTCAGAAAGTGAATATTAAGACCAGACCAGACAACTGAATGACACATAAAGAAAGAAAGCAAAATGACAATCTTACCTTTTTCCCCCTCACTTTTGTCATCATAGAACTATTGAAGCACCGAACTCCAGTACCCCTCAGCAAATCACATGTCCATGCTCACTTTCACCTTTGTGTAGTAATGTTTTGTTAAGCACCCATTATTTTTGTTCCCTTTTTATAGCGGGTCTGTGTCTAGCATTTGCATTTGTTGTGTAAGTTTCTCATATCCCTTAATCTAGCTCCAAGTCCTGGTTCTGCCTGCCTAACCAGAGCTAATGTTTGTATCTGTGTTCAAGTATTGAGGGGTTTTTATATTTTACATAAATAAAGAGTCTACAATGGCATCTGCCTTCCCCTTACCTTATCTCCCTTTGACAAATTTGGGGGACAATTTCCCATAGTTACAATTTATCACTATAAAAAAAAAGGTAACCTGAAAAGTACTACTACTACTACTACTACTACTACTACTACTACAGGATATATTAAATCTGGGAACATAAAATCAATTCAAATAAACAAAACAAGACATTAATGAGGATTTGAAGGATGAGCAAAACAGCAGATTTGGTGCTATAAGTGCAGTAAAAGCCATGAGGAATTCACATGACCTTGACTACACTATAAATATAAATAAAGCTTAGAATTAAAACAGGGTTCTGTGCCCATAGTACAGTGTGCCAAGGCAAACCCACGCCATTAAACTACATGATGAACTACCTAAGATAGAGTGACTAATCCAATTCTCTGTCATAGATGTTTAAGACCACTAACATTGGCAATTACTGTACATAAATTAAAGAAGCTGTTCATCACCCCTTGAGCTTGAAGTCTGCTGTATATTGTCCACTACATCAACTTCAGGAACATGGGTTATCGACCTAATAAGCTTGGCAAGAGATCTAATGCCATCTTATACTCCAATAGTATAGTACAGTAATATATAAATATAGTTAAGTAACTGTATTAAATTACTTTGGAAAATGTTGAGACTGTAAAACAACAAATAATTATACAAACACATTATTCAAACAGACTCCACAAGACAAGACAAGGCAGGTCAATCATCTTGAACCCTGTTTGTGACAGATCAATATGCATTTATTTATTTATTTATTTATTTATTTATTGTTGGAATTGGCAAGTTACTGGTGGTTTGTTCTTTCTTTCTCAATCCTAAAATCCTAAGACCTGATAAGAAGAAGCCAGCCTAATAAAGTGTGGTGGAGTTTGCTGGTAAAAAAGTCTGCTTATAAACTCTCCAGTTCAACTGTCTCTTAACCATGTTACTGTAATTTACATTTGACCAGAGGGTAGGCCATGGTCAACTACTACACTCCAGTTATTAAGTCAACATTGGAGGATTTATGAAGCTATCTGATTGGTTGCTACTTCCATAGCCATTGCTATCGACTACAGCCTGGTTCCTCTCAAGGTTTCTTCCTACTGACATCTCAGGAAGTTTTTCCTTGCCACTGTCGCTGTCGCCCTCGGCTTGCTCATCAGGGACAGTCTTATCATTTTGTTTCATACACATTCACATTTCATACAAACTTAAATAATTAATTTGATTGTGTAAAGGAGCTTTACGACAATTTCAACTGTTAAAAGCACTATAAAAATAAAACTTAATTGAATCACAGCCTGTAATTGGTTTCTAATGCCACATGAATTCCTTTAATGTGATCTACCTGCCCTGGTTCAGTTGAAGTCAAAACCCAGACCGTAGTTGAGTACAGTACAGTACAGTAGTTGAGTGAAAATAAAATTTCCCATTAAAAAAGCACTGCATCCGCTAAGGTTTTATATTGTTCAATTTTCAAATGATTTAACAAATATATGCGAATAAGTGTGCGAGCAAATCAATGTGCATATGTCACAGGAAAGACCATGGCCTCAAACGGCTACAACACAATAAAACTGCAGAGTGAATACAATAAATATCAATCTTAAGCAAATCAATTTGTGTTCTGTAATGTTTTTATGTTAATACACATTACAAAGAAATTTTTATTAATTTCGTTGCCCTTCAATTCAACAGCAGCATCCCTCTGAAGATAAAGGAACTTCAAGCCTTATTTTAAGAAAACCTCTATGCTCGCAAAAACTGAATGCATTACAGATAAATACAGTAAAGGGTCAGTCAGGGCATTGGTGGCTCAGTGTAGGCGTCTTGCCTGTCATACAGAAGGCCTGGGTTTGATTTCTTAGCCAATACCCAAAACTCCAGTCACTGGATGCAGTGCTGGTCCCAAGCCCGGACAAAATGGGAGGGTTGCATCAGGAAGGACATCTGGCGTACTACCTGTGCCAAGTTGTGTGTGGATCGAATAGCCCGCTATGGTGACCCCTTAATGGGAGCAGCCCGAAGGAACAATAACAGTATATAGTCAGTTTTTTTAGATGGGACATTTAAAGGGAGATATTAGAATTATTGTTTTTGTTGTGATTGCTTTTGTGAAAAAAATGTTTTCTTAAGATTGTTGATACTCGTATGCATGAGGATGTACTTTTTGTACAATTTTAGACTTAATCCCCAAACTAATACAACTTTGAAGAACATGTGTTTTACCAGGACAGTATATGGGAAACTGCTGACATAAGGAACAATTCTCACAGCAATTGGCTCTCATTCATTTTTAATAGGCCTTCTGCTATTATTTATAGAACACTAAGTCTTACTATTGGACCACACAAGCTCATTTTGTCTCGCTATCTATGAGCAATTTTCCTTAGGTGAACCACCATAAATCTCCAATATTGGATACAAAGCATGATGAACACTGGAAATGTACAACACAATTGTTTTTTTTTAAATATTTTGTTTATGATGTCACAAAATGGTGCTGTATGGGTTAAATAAATTAATGATTTTGGTTGAGCAATATCTACGTACATATTTATTCATTTATTCATTCTTTCTTTCAGTAAGCACTGTTCCCTCATCAGGGTTGCATTGGTGGGAGTCTACCTGAAAACACTGAACATAATGCAGTGGCATTTACCCCAATATACCGTATGGCAGGGTAGCATGCAAACACACATTCACACACTTATTCACACCAAATAGAAACAGGAAAGTCGGTGTAGCCAATCAAATAAGCACCTGCTCTCTGTGCCAGTGCTCTCCCTAACACCTGCTAATTTGAAATATGTGTTGTCATTTTCCCTAAACTGTTGCCACAAAGTTGGAAGCATACAGTTGTTTTGAATGTTATTGTATCCTACAGCATTACAATTTCTCCTCATTGGAACTAAGAAACTTGGACATGTTCAGCATGGCAATGCCAGAGTACACAATGTGAGTTCCCTTTCAAAGGCTACACTCGATGCTGTGTGAAAACGCTATGGGAACATCTTGTCATGTTGCCGGTAGTGAAGCATGTGTGTATCAAACACGCCAAATTTTGGCTTATATAACCTCGGTCGGGTGACGTCATCTGATGAGACGC
>JAOTRS010142743.1:11365-24162 GCA_028565755.1 Dinotopterus cunningtoni | reverse complement strand
TTATATTACAAACTGTTCAATGGGCACTTAATTAAAGTCTATGTCTAGAGGTTTTTTTTTGTTTTTTTTTAGGAATGTTATGGACCTCCTCAAATCTACAACCAGGTGCGTCTCATTGGTGGATTCAAAAAGAGCAAAGGAAACAGCAAGTGTCTGAACTGCTTGAACTACTTAAAACACAAACAAACACAGACTAAAGTAATTACAGGATAGAGCGTGCATACGTTGGAAGACAGGAAGAACAAGTCTTCCACTTTTAGGACTTTACTACAGTAACAAAGACCAGGGTTAGATTTTAAACGGACGAAGGATGAGGTGAGAAAAATGCAATAGTTACAAAACACTGAAACCTACATGCCAAGCCCCGACCACCCCCTGGCACCACCACCACTACTGCCACAAGACCAATATGCAGAAGAAAGAAAAGAAAGGTAAATTAAAACAAAAAAAAGAAGAAAGACATCGTAAGAAGAGGAAGCAGGGCCTGGGCGGAGGCAAGAACCTGATCATCCACATTTCATGGCCTGAGGTGGAGTTATGAGCGACGCAGCCATACAGTGTAGTAGCAAAAACAAGCAAATGCAGGCAAATAAAAGATGTATATTTGCATGAGGTACGATATAGTACACACACATTAACACTCGCACATGCTGAATGCAACAAGCTTACAGTTAGCTCAGAGAGATCAGGACAGTTATTATTAAGTGACAGCTACTGTAGATGCAGTAATGTTAGACCTTTATATAACAATGTGTGTAGAACAGCACACACTACATGAGCAATATCCTGCTTCAGGTTTTTTTTTTACGCTTTTTTCCTCTTGATTCCTCTTGAGTTTTGTCAGGGCTCTGCGCAGGACACTTGAGTTCTTCCCCTCCAGCACACTCTACCACAAACATACCACGCCTTCATTGTGTCTCACAGTCGTGCCGTCAAGTTGAATAAGTTCTACCTCCACTGAAGGGAAACTGCAATGCTACAGCACACAGAAACATTCTATGCTTCCAACTTTTGTGGAGTCTGGAGAACCACAGCTTGGTCATGCATATGCAGTATGTCCCAGTGTCACCAGAAATGGTCTTGTGGGGACACTTGCTTTGTTTAAGTGCATTTATTACTTCTAATGTTCTAATCTCTGGATTTTTGTGTGCAGTCAGACAATTTGTCCTGGCTGCTAACAAATTTCCACCAAATATGCAGTTTTTTTGGTTTTCTAATACTTTGGATCATTTTAAGCATTTATTTCTAGAACAAGGTTTGATTCCTAGGGGTTGGGGTTTGTCCTCAGAAACTAGCTGGTTTGTTGGTTGGATAAAAGAAAATAAATGAACTGTTTGGCAGGAATGATTAACATTATGTATGGAAGCAAACCTCCAACGTTGCAACAAAAAGGTTTTAAGACAACAAAGTGAAAGTATTCGAGTTGCCACATGTGAATTATGCTCCCTGGTCGCTCACAATGTAACCCAAAGTAGCTGAACAGTAACTCTGGAGTTTCAAAGGCTGCACATTGCTTAAACAGTTGGTTCAGGAGAAGCGATGTGAAAAATCAACCTGTGATCAACATGATAGCATTGTTCTTTGGGCGCTGGTACAGTAGGTCTGTTATGAAATCCAGAGAAAGGCGTGACCATGTGTATGCCAGTGAGCATATTAGCCCACCAGTACTTGTTAAGAAGGGGATTGTAGGATTGTAAAGGCCTATGTTAGATGGGGGCCCAAGTCATGGGATTAACTCACAAAAATTATTGTGCATTTTCCACATGCCAACTTTGCAACTGCACAAATGTCAAACAGAGACTTTGACTTCGAATTAACTACTGACATGACATTGAATTAAGTCATGAAATTTATATCTATTAAAAATTCTTATATAATAATAGAGACATTTGCACTTGGCTTATTGCATGTAGTCATTTATAGTGCAACCTGCTTCCCTATGCTTATAACAAAAGAATAAAACACTTTAGACTTGCACAATGGCTTTTTAACATCCCAAACGTTAAACAAACTACACCATTCTTGTCGGTGCCTGCATCAGATTTAAAACATCGATTTCTACCTACAACGCCTTGTTGTTTAGACAAAACCATCCCTGTATTGTGTTGTGTTCTTTTCTAATTCTGTACTCAACCTCCCCAAAAGAGTTCTTAGACTGATGGTATGATTAGCCCCTGACTCAGTGAATCAGAATGACTACTGATAGACACTGTAAGGCACTCCTGCTTGCTCTAAATAAGAGGACCTTAAGGTGGCATGGTGGCGTAGTGGTTAGCACTGTGGCATTGTTTGTGGAATTTGCAAAGACATACACTGTAGGCTAATTAGTGTTCCCAAATTGCCCGTAGTAAGAGGATGAGTGTGTGCACATGTGTGCACTGCCATGGCTTGCCACCCTGTTCTGTCCATGCCTCATGCCCAAAGTCTCCTGGGATACGTTGCAAATAAATCAATTAAAAAATGAGTAAGTGAATTAATAATATAGTCCTTATCAACTTCACCTAATCAGATCTATCAGTTTATCACCAGAACTGACCCTAAGGCTGACTAAAAAGGTGGGGCACGGTCCATCATGGTAGTCCTAAGCTTTTAGCCCATTCATAGCTGAGGATAATGCCCAAAATGTTGCTTAGACATGGAGAACACTGTATCTTAGCATTGTGAGAAAACCAATAGCTAGTTCTAAGAATGTGCTGCAAATGCAAATAGTACCATAAGGCACATATTGGACACAATTGGAAACATTCTGAAGATAGATCCTTGTAGCACATTGTGTAATCAGTCATGCAGTCTTAGGCAACAACCCTGGAATCCATCCATCCTTGAACCATTAGAACTTCAGCACATACAGTACAGAGAAAGCTCATTGCTAAGGCATGCAGTTCTCCCAGCCCTTTGCTGAGGTGATGATGGCTATCTGGAATGATACTCAGTCCAGATGAGCATCAGGTATGGGTTCAAACGGCGAGGTATTAAGGGACTCTAATGCAAGGGTTTCTTAATTTAAACTCATGGCTGTTTTGCTCCAGACTCCCAAAATTAAATTTACTTAATGTTGTCTGTGTTTGGTTGCAATTTCAAGATTGATGGACCCACCTCTGATTACTTGTCTCATGCAAATCCACTGCCTTTCTGCAGTTTGCAAAACTGCTGCAAGGCAAGGCATTTCATAGGGCTGAACTTTTAGTGAGCCAGGAGTGAAAGGTTCCTGTAGATCAATAACATCTTTTAAACTGGTATAACCCTGGTAGTTTAATGTACTGTACTTGACCATCTCTATATTGTCAGAATGAATCAGGATGATGCAGAAGGTTATAATCCTAAGACGAAAACCTTGCAACAGTGGCTAGGATGGTTACTGTGGCAGCTGGGGGTAAGAGTTCAAGTAAACCAGCAAGTGCTAAAATCAAACAGAGTGGCTTATCTACACTGGTAAAGTGTGCTAAAATTTGACACATTTAACATTCATGGATGGCAGCACCCTTTCTTAACATTGACTGTGTTACAGATGCTTGAAAGCTGCATCACAGAGCAATGCAGACAGAAGGGTGTCTGATGGTTTTCTGGTTAATAATACTTTGGAAATCAATTCCTGCAGGTTACAAATGTAAATATTACACTTCTGCTATGTCTGGTAAACCAGGGAAAACCCACTGCATGCTGTATTTCAGTCAATAATCTTTTAGCTGGTATTACTTTTTACATTTATTCTTGCAACTTATAAATATACATTTCCCACTTCTGCCATGTCTGTTAGGCAAAAGCCACAGTTACTTTCTGTTCTACAGCTGCAGCTGCTTTCACTTCCTCTTGATGTTCTCGATCTTGAATAGGTCTTCTGATTCCAAACAGAGGTTTAAAACAGAATGTTGGCAGACTGGCAGTCATTCACACAGAACACAGGATACAGCTTCTTATTTGTAGATGGTCTCATGGTCCCTGTCAGAATAGTCCTATTTAATACTTTTATTTCAGGATAGATGATAGCAATAATAAATTTAACAATAATAAAATTATTCCCTTTATGGTCTGCTATTAAATGGAGCACCAACCCAATAAAATATCTCAGAAAGAGACACGACTTTATGATGGTTTATTTGTCTCATATCTAAATCATATATGAACATTAAGGAAATTGTAGGGGCGAGGACTAAAAGCATCCTGGGAATCTGGTGTCTCACTCACTCATCGTCTATACCGCTTTATCCTGTATTCAGGGTCACGGGGACCTGGAGCCTATCCCAGGAGGCTTAGGGCACGAGGCAGGGTACACCCTGGACAGGGTGTCAATTCATTGCAAGGCCCACACACATAAACACTCACACACCCATTCACACACTACAGGCAATTTGGGAACGCCAATTAGCCTAACCTGCATATTTTTGGGCTGTGGGAGGAAACCAGAGTACCTAAAGGAAACCCACCAAGCACAGGGAGAACATGCAAACTCCATGCACACAGAGACGGGACTCGAACCCGGACCCTGGATGTGCAAGGCGACAGTGCTAACCACTACATCACCGTGCCGCCGTGTCATGCAGCTTTAAACTGACAGACCGAAACTGAACTGACACGTCATGTTTTTCCATCAACCAATCATTGAGTCGGAAAATAAACACAGTTTGGTAATTGGTATTGTTTGTGTTAATATGTAAAATAATGAAACAAGCTGTGTACAGGAAGCAATAATTCTAACTTGACATAATGTAATGATCACTTGACTTAATAATCAAAATTATTTAAAATATTCCAAAACAGTCAAGAGTGTTTAAACACAGAGCTAAATTAGAATGAGCAAAGTGTTCATATTAACGCAATAGATTTATTGCGTGACTCCAGATGTGCATCTGATTTGACTTTGCCGATAACTCTAGGGAGAATCCCTGCTATTTATTTAGAATTTTTGCAGCATTAGCCATACATTCAGTTCATTTAGACATCCATCTTCCAGAACTTGTGGCACGAATAGCTTTCTTGTTGTTTTTCACAGTTAAAACCAGCAGCGGGCCTCTCATAGACAGCATAAGTGACATACCTAAGCATCAGTCAGCACTGCCTTTGGAAGTGAGGACTTGTGTCAAGCCGAAAACATCCCAGGTTGATCATTTAACTGACGGTTTCAGTAACTGCATGAACTGTAGTTTTTGACAGCAGGGTAATGAGAGACTCTCTTTCTTTTCCACCCACTGAATCTGCTGGTTTTGTTAACGCAGTCACTCACGCATTCTGTAGACAAACATCATGCCTATAACATCCAAGGAGTTAGCAAGATAATTGGTCTTATTATCCACCTCAAATTCTTTTCAAACACCTGTAAGTCGAATATTTAACACCTCATTTACAATAACTTAGGATATGCATTAGTTATAACATAAATGATATAATTATAATATTTGTGTTATTTTTATGTTATGTTATTACATAATTGATTAATATTAAAATCCACCTAGGTTTTAAGTTCATCTTGTGCCACATGGGCAGTTCTGGCACCACGGGGTGTGAACCCGCTAGATTCTCTGGGGCTGTGCTGTGATGTCTGGCACCAAGATGTTTGGCAGAGTATTTTGTGTGTCCTGTGGGTTGTGGGGCCTCCATGAATGGGACTTCCCATGGGGCACACCATGGGCTATGGTGCACCAGGTATTCTGGATGGATATGCCTTTGGTCAACTGCAATAATTTATGGAAATATGAATTATGATCAATGTTATTTATGTCTGGCAGTGCGGTGGTATAGTGGTTAGCACTGTCGACTTGCACCTCCAAGGTCCGAGTTCGATTCCTGGCCAGGTTTGATTCTCGTCTCTTTGTGCATGGAGTTTGCATGTTCTCCAGATTCTTGGTGGGTTTTCTCTGGGTACTCCGGTTTCCAAATTGCCCATAGTGTGTGAATGTGTGTGTACCCTGCGATGGATTGGCACCCTGTCCAGGGTGTACCCCGCCTCATGCCCTAAGTCTTCTGGTATAGGCTCCAGGCCCCCTGCGACCCTGAATATAGGATAAAGCGGTATAGACGATGAGTCAGTGAGAGTGTTATTCATGTCACCTGTCAGTGGTCATAATGTTATAGCTAATCAATGTACTATTGCTCCTAATTGACTCTGGAAAAATGTTGTGCGAATACCAGCAGTCTTACAAAGATTACAAACTTTAAAAAAAGCATCAATGCCACAAACAAGCTATATTGGTCTTGTCATGGTATCCCCCATGGTTGCTGTAGGCTGTATGTGGTACCCTTCAGTTTCAGGGATTTTAAAACAATTTGGGTTTAACAGAAAAAAGCCTAGAAAGCCATAGCAACTGCAATAATAAAGGATCTCACCATTTCTTAAAATCCCTTCTTGTCATAGGTTGATGTCATTTGTAAATGCAGGTTACTGCACATTGAGAAGTTATGACAATGAGCATCCATAAAAGAGACCAGCATCAAGTTGAGTTTGAGATGACAGCAACTGTATCTGTCACAGAAGACATTTGGCATGACAAGCGCATGCGTAGACTTTTAAGAATGCCACCTCATGTCACGATGGTGGAAGAAAAGGCCAGCCAAAAACTGCAGTCAGTTTTTCTAAACTGTGATAGTTTTACAGGATCTTACACTGAACTAAAGTTGAGGAAGAAGGCTTGGGAAAACCCCAGTTTGTGAGAAGAGATAATTCCGAAGCTGAGGTGGCAAGCGGAAAGTATTGAAAGTAACTGCAGTAATTACCACATGCAGAGTTTTTCATGAAAGCATTTCATCAGTTCATTATCTTGGTACACATTGTGGCATCAGCCGGACTGCAGATTTTCTTTTTAAGTTTGTTATAGAGCAACATCAGTGTTAGATAGAGCTGTGCTGCTGCATCAGACAACCTATTGAACATCTTTATAGTATAGAATAGGGCAATTAGAAAAATATGCCTGCAAACCCTCTACATCTGCTTCTTTTCCTAAAAAAAATAAATCACAAAAGCCTTGACTAAATAAATAGGTTTTTAGCCTAGTCTTAAAGACCAAGACTGTGTCCCAAACATTAATTGGAAGGCTATTCCATAAATGTGTATGAAAAGATCTGCCTCCTGCTGTAGTTTTCATTATACAATATATAAACTAATAGCCTGCACCTTTTGATTGATGTAGGCGTGACGGATCATAAAACATCGGAAGTTTGCTCAGGTAATGTAGCATGAGATCATTCAGTGCTTTACAGGTCAATAGTATTATTTAATAATCAGTGCAATTCTTCATTCTGGACTACGTGGAGCTTGATTGTGCTCCTTATAGAACAACCTGACAGTGAGGCATTCCAGTAGACTAAAGTAGTAGAGGTAACATGAGCATGAACTAGTTTCCTTGCATAATATTGCTCATCTTGACAGTATTTCTGAGATGAAAGAAGACTATCCTTGTACTATATTAACTAAACCTATATTAAACTATATTAACTATATTAAACATGTTTAACCTGACAGCAGGTAGAAATAGCACAGACTTATTTGCAGTCATACTATCTGATATTACACAGATGAGGATGAGTTCCCTGTTGAGTCTGGTTCCTCTCGAGGTTTCTTCCATTTTGTTAAGGAGTTTTTCCCATCGTCACCCCGGTTTGCTTATCAGGAACAAACTGATAGTTATAGTCTTTACTTTTTTCCATGCATTTAATGGTCATTGTTAAAAGTGCTATAAAATATAATCGAACTGAATTACTCTTATCTACATAAGTTTCAGATAAAATACTGAAATAAATAATCACATTAAGGTTTTTTATTTATGTAGACACAGCGTTCAAAACTTGATACAAATAGCCCTGGTTGCTGCACATTCCTGCTTGGCTAGGTTTGTGGTTTAATGCATTATTCACTTTTCAGCAACAACAGTTTTTACTCAGCAGAAAGAATTTTTACTTTTATTAATATTAAGTGATTGTCCATACAAACTTGGTGGTGTTTAGCAGGTCTTGTTGAGGCTAATCCTGGACAAGCTCTCCAAGGCATCTGGCATCTCAAGAGTACTAAGTAGAACTTTATGGCCAGATGGCCCAAACTTAGTCTCAGCTAGTTGATGTTTCCTATTCTCAAACCAGGATGCTACCAGGGTACATCATGAATGCATCCATGGTATCTATTTATTTATTTTTCAGTGAAGCACTATTCCCAACTGTCTGGATGTTAGAGGCAAATTATACGGTTACAGAACAACTCTACAAGTTTTGGAGAAAAACATCTATAGAAAATGTAGAAATGGTTTTATAGAAAAATATAGAACATTGTAATTAGGTTAAGTAATATATGGTTAACTTTTAAAATGTTCTGTAGACCTTAGGTACTCCATCCATTTGTTTTTTCAATAGAAATTATATTCTTTCCATAGCACTTTTTTTGAATGATGTGCCAGGATGTCATCAGGCATGTTGTTATTCAGCTATGTTTTGTGAAAGTGAGAATGAATGAGATGAAAGATGAATAATCTGACCAGTCACTGGAAATTAATAGGTAAGACTACATTTAGTGTATAAAACAGAGTTCAAGCACATTTCTACACTCCTTTCCCACACCTAAACATGCAGGTGTCTTTGAACAAACACACACAAACATGCAGGCACACACACATACACACAGGAGGAGGAAGAGCCAGAGGTTGAGGATGAGTACAAACCAGAGGAGGAAGATTCTGACACTAATGAGGAAAAAGATTCAGCTGAACTTTTTAAAGTAACTGTTTACATTACAAAATTACTGTCTTTAAAAAATAATCAGTTACACTACAGCGTTCTCTCTACAGAAAGTCCCTGCCCTGTGGAAAACGTCCTGCATTGTTCCTGTCCCTAAGATACCATGACCCTCTGCCCAGAACGACTACAGGCCTGTCGCTCTAACATCACATATTATGAAGGTGTTTGAGAGACTTATCCTGGATACACTTCGTCCCCAGGTGAAGTCCTCTCTTGACCTTCTTTAGTTTGCCTATCAGACATTCCTGGGAGTAGATGACGCCATTATACATCTGCTCCACCAAACCTACTCCCACCTCGACAAACCTGGGACCAGTGTCATCAGATCATGTTCTTTGACTTCTCCAGTGCCTTAAACACCATATGACTGGCAGTACTGGGGAAGAAACTAAGGATCATGCAAATTGACACTCCCTTGGTCTCATGGATCATGCACTATCTGACATGCCGTCCCCAGTATATCAGATTACAAAACTGTGTGTCCGACACAGTGATCTGCAGCACTGGTGCTCCTCAGGAGACTGTTCTGTCTCCATTTCTTTTCACACTTTATACATCTGACTTTAAATATAATTCAGAATAATGCCATCTACAGAAGTTCTCTGATGACTCTGTGGTGGTGGGATGTATTAAGGACAGTGACATCTCCGAGTACCAGTGGTGGATAACTTTGTTTTCTGGTGTGAGCGTAACCACCTACAACTCAACATCAAGAAAACAAAGGAGCTGGTGGTCGACTTTAGGAAAAGTGGACCCCCTGTGACTCCTATATCTGTCCAGGGAGAGACAGTGGACATGGTCTCTAAGTATAAATACCTGGGAGTGCATCTAGATAACAAACAGTGGACAGTTAACACAATGGCAACCTACAAGAAAGGACAGAGCAGGTTGTACTTTCTGAGAAGGCTCAGGTCTTTCAACATTTGTAATACCATTCTTTAGATGTTTTACGAATCTGTTGTGGAGAGTGTCATTTTTTATGCTGTGGTCTGTTGGGGCTGCAACATGAAAGCAGCAGACAGAAACAGACTGGACAAGGTCATTAAAAGGGCTGGATCTGTCCTGGGCTTGGATCTGGACTCTGTTGATGTCGTGGCAAGAAGGAGGATTCTGTCCAAAATACACACAATCTTGAACAATCCTTCTCACCCGCTACACAGTCTTCTCTCCGATCAGAGGAGCAATTTCAGCCAGAGACTGATCATGACCAGGTGTTCTGCAGAGCGCCACAGGAGATCTTTTCTCCCTATGGCCATAAAATTATAACTCATCTCTGTAACGTTTTCACTACAGGATAGGGACTGTCAGTAGTTACTGTTCAATAATACTTTATGACACTACTGTTCCCACAAATCAAGATAAGTTGAGTAGTGCAATATCTGATTACCAGTACATTTATGCAACATTATTTCTATTCACTAATGGATGAAATTTTAAAAAAAATTACCAAATAACTGAGTACTTAAATGGCGTACCTAACGCGTTGGATTACTCATTACATCAAAAAAAGATCCAGTAACGATATGGTGCCCTTGAATCAGACAGGGTTAAGGGCCTTACTGAAGAGCCCACAATGGCAGCTGAAACTTGCCAACCTGCCAATCTTCTGACCACTAACCTGGAGCCTTAACCCAGTGAGCTACACTGAGCTTTGTATTGTAATGTATTGCCAGTGTGTGCTATAACCTGTGCAATATCTGGATGTAGTGTTTGGGTTTGTTTGTCCATCAGCAATACAACACAGATGATGATGGTGAGCATATGGCCCAGGACATCCTGTTTAAGTGCATGTCTAGGAGCTGGGCAAGGAGCTCAATGCCTCCTTTAATTCGCTTAATAAAACGCTTGCAGTGGGTTTCCAGAGCAACTATGGAATTCCATTTAAGGCTTGTATCAATCATAAAAATATGTCACTTATTATAAAATATCATTCCATGAAATGTTTTTGCAAGGAAATTAGCAGCGACAGCATCTAAATCTGAGCCATTGCTTGTATTTTTATGGACAAACATCATTTCCAGTAAGCACATCAGATGAATGAATTTATCCTTCAACCTCTGCTCACATTTTTCATACAGGAAACCAGATTAAATTGACTTCAAAAATATCTGGAAACCTGAGTGGTGTGACATTACAGTACAGACTTTTGCACAATTCTTTGCATGCAGGTATTTTCCATATCCTAAACAGCACATGTCCATTACCCAGCTCTGATTACCAGTAACAGGTAGATACTGGCATAACTTTTGGATTTATGTTTCCCACTTTGAATATGACCTCTAGTAACCTCTGCACATGGGTTCCTTTCTGTATATACAGTACCGCTTTATACCGGGTTAATTTACTGCCTATTTCTACACAATTGTTTTTTTTTTTCTTCTTGTACTTTGTGTCTGTTTTTGTTTTTTGATTATGTGCTGCAGAACTATAAATTCCCTATATAAAATCTTTATAAAGATTGATCTTATCTTGTTTTAGCTTGAAAAGCTTGTGAGTATCACATGAAATCTCATGTCAAGCCATACAGTCATGTACGGCAGTGTTTACAGCATGGCTTTTTTATCATGCAATTGTTTGTGACTTAATAATAATAATAATAATAATAATAATAATAATCATCATAATAATAATAATAGTAATAATCCAGTGTAAATCAGCAGCTAAACTTAAAAGCCTGCGAAAAGCAAATTAGCTCTATGTAGCCCCAAGCCACGATGCAGAGAAGCTGCATGGTCCGGTTAGCTTTTTGAGCTCAACGAGAGAGGGTGCACTAAGTTGAGGTAAGTCAGGATATTGGGGGCGAGTGCTAGAATTTTTTAGCAGCATGCATGTGACATTACACTCAAATAATCAAATTAATGTGAACCTAAAACCAGGCGCAGATACAGTAGCACCGTACAGTGTCCATGTGATCAAATAAACAGCATGCCTTTCAGGAATAACATGGCTGTATGTAAATTCGCTTTGCAACTATGTTGAAGTTCATGCCATTAAAGTTGTCCAGGTGATTCCCATCTCACCTGGAAAGTGAAACAGTCAAGAAACACCCCCATCCCCCACCCCTCCAGATCAAAATGAACCATTTATTTTTAAAAATTACATTTTTAACGAGTACCAACTTATGTGCAAGTCCGGTGTTACAAAATCACCCTATTGTGCTCTTACTTGCCCGAGCCGCCCTTTTTGGTCTTAAAGGATCTGCCCTGTTGACATACGGCACAAGATCCTGCTCAACTGGCTATTTTCAAAAAACAATCTCTAGCTGTTTTACTGTCAGACAACAATAATTTGTAATCCATAAAAAACATAACTGAGTTCATGAGGAATGAGTCAGTATCTATACAGGACAGCCTGCAGTCAATGCCCTCTCCTACTATAAAGTGTAATGACTGGCATTACTCCATTCTGCATCACAGTCGGCATGGAATCATCATTATCATCATCTTCCTTCAGTCATGCTGTAGCTGACTGTCCTCCCTCTTCATCTCTTTTTCCCATACAGGTAAAATAAAGTACATTTCCTGGATAGTTCATCATATCCTTATCCATCATGCACTGTAAGTCCAGTACACCACGCCTGCTCTTCTGCAGCACCAACTTACTCGGATTTCATCAGATTAAAATCATGTTGCATTATCTGGATGCTGTATAATTTGTAACATACAATTATTAGATGTAATCATGGCTCAGAACTGTGTTTCTGGAGCGCTCACTCTGGTGTCTATATAACACCCTATATAGTACTGTGTACAGTAAATAACAGGAGGGAATGAGGAAGCACTTTCAGGAAAAGCAGCAGTTATCTTGCTTGGATTATGAACCAATAACAAGGTTAAGAAAGAAACAGGGCAGCCGTGACGATGCCTTAAACTTATGCTGAAAAGTGGTTGATTACTCTCTGTGTGGCATTATACTGAGTGACATCACGTTCAGTGACATCACATTGAGTGACATCATAGTGTGATGCTTTTTTTCCCAGCATTTGGGGCTTTTTGGAGGTCTTAACATAAAACTCCCCTATACTACACATTAACACACCACAAATGTTAACACACACACACACACACACACACACACACACA
>JAOTRS010142743.1:0-11265 GCA_028565755.1 Dinotopterus cunningtoni | reverse complement strand
ACACACACACACACACACACACACACACACACAAGCATGCACAAACACACTCATACATCACACACACACACACACACACACACACACACCTGGGACTTTTGGAGGGTCTTAACATGCACAAAAATTCAACTTTTACTGTGCATGTCACATGGCTTTACTCAACAGGAAGTTGGTTAGTTTGGCTATAGGTGGGTTCTGGTTCAGAGCTGTAGCTTTGCTTTCGTAAACGGAGAAGATCACTTTCCACAAACTGTCTGTTGTGAGCACTCTTAGGTAAGCCACACCCACACGTCTCACACACACAACTCTCTCTCTTACACACCCTAACACACACTCACATATCTCTCTCACACACACACACACACACACACACACACACACACACACACACACACACTAATGCATTCAACAAATATTTAAGGCCCAAGCGGACATCAGCCCTATATAGTGTGTGAAGTGAGCATGTTGTGCGGTGTACCCGGGCGGTGATGACCTTTTGTAGGTCTTAACACACTCAAAAAACACGCAGGTTGTGTGGTGCATGGGGCAAGGTGCTTGGGCCCGCTCATCTTGCCTTGCAACTATATTTCTTTCTTATTTTCCTTAACATGGTTTTGTATTAAAAAAATAAACACAATATACATACTTTGTACATAAACTTTACCATCAATTAATTGATTTATTTTCCAATTTTCATACACACATTTTTAACACTCTAGAATGTTTTTTTTAACATTCATCCAGTATTTCATTTCTAATTACAAAAAAAAAATTCTAATCAACCAAATCCTTTAGCATGGTGGCAGAAAAATATAATACCTGCGAAGGTCACACCACATGACTTTAAATCACTTTCAATACCGGCAGTGAGCAACGTTATGGCTATCAGAGTCGACATCGCTGGCACGAAGTGAAACGTCACTGCTACAAAAAAATAATTGGAATTTAATTTAAAACCTGGAATAAATTGACAGAACGTTAGCAGGATTGTCCGAACAAAAAGCACGTCTGTCTCAAGAAGGCTTCTGCTCAAAAAAGTACATATAGACACATAGACAAATACACACCCACACACACACACCCACACACACACACACACACGGTGTTTAGTGTCCACAATTCAAACTCATTGCCAAAATATCATCGTACCCTTTTGTTTAAAAAAGAAAAGTCACATGACCTAAACCTGAATTTAAAAAAAGTACACAAATAAAAATATTCAGTGGCTTCAGTTTTCAATCTGGCAGTTTTATGCAACACTAAAAAATCAGGAATATGTAGTTTGCTTATCACAAAACAAAACCAAATTGAATCTTTTATGAGCAGAGTAAAAGTTTCCCTCTAAAGCAGAGGCTTGTCAGGACTAGGGGCTGCACAGAGGAGGCAAGTAACATGGGCACGAACCATCACCAGAGCCGTGTTGACTAGTCGAGTGACAAGGTCAGGAGTCACCGCCATGGCGATGTCGCTAGGCAAGTAACGGCTGCTGGGTCCTAGATGGGATATATCAGCGATGTGGTCATGTGACTCGAATGAGAACGGGCAGATTGGAATTCCCATGACATTGTGCCTCTGTGCGTGTGTAGTGTGTTCGATTATGTCATCAATCATAGCAGTGCTAACAACAGCTAAAGTGAGGCGTCTGGTTTTCGTCCTTCTTCTGAACCTCAACTGGTCTGCCCTACAATAGTGCAATAGAATAGACAGATGTAGTTCTTTGACTTTTACTGCACAGACTTATTTACTTTACCAGTTGATCATGTAGACTAAAAAAGCATCGTCGTCATTCTGGCAATCGGGAGCCGTGCAGCCCCTAGTCCATACACAGATACACAAAAACCTCATCTTTTACATCTTTTACTCGGTCAAATATAGAGACATATCATATTAGATTAATCGGAGAACAGGGTTAATCAGTGTACAGGGTGTAAATATCTTCGACCCTAAGCTCTGGAAGATGTTCCACACTTCTGGAGAGAGATGTTTCCTGGAGAGCTTGAGATGGAGAAGCTTCTCCTGGCTCGATGACCGGATGAGCAGCGGAGTAGTGGAGGGATGTTTTGTCATTATAGTCTGTTGCATCTTTGGTCTAGACGGACTGCAAGAATTAAAACAGCGTAACCTTTTCTCTTCAGCAAGTCTGGGGGAGGGGGAGGGGCTGAATGTATAGCGGTAAATACCAGGAGTTTTCCTGCAACACCAGACAGAAGGTGAGTGGGCAGGTGGAGGGGAGACGGGAACAAAAAACAAAAAGGAAAGAAAGGTAACACCATGTGGGGGGAGGTGGGGGGAGAGGGCCAGCCCTTAGTGTGTGCTCCACTAATCAGGGCAGATCTTCCAGCTGCCCAGTGGAATCTTCTTCTGGGTAAAAAAAGACAGAATAGCTGAAGAATGTTCTAGCAGATCCTGGAAAAGAAAAGACAACAACAGGTAAAGTATAGCCAAAAGTACAGCTTTGGGACATTATATTAGGTACACCTGGCACTTGAGTACATCTAGTTAATTAAATGAAATGAGTTTAATGAAGGTGTATTTGGATTATTTTAGTGGAACAGGTTCATCCAGGCTCTGTCTGTTCCCTTACTGAGGTTAAGGCGCTAATTATTTCTGCTATACTTTTAACTTCACCTTTGTGCACAAACCAAAACACAAGAAATGTAAAGCCAACATCAACATTTAACTGATGTGGCTCTAATAAAACAAACACTGGCAAATTTAATAGGAACCATCATTAAAATAAAAAACTTTGTCCTTGTTTTGATGTGAGCCCTCATTAAGCTCTAGACCGTTGTTCACGCAGTCCTGTGATTGGCTGAATGTGCTGGTCTACTGGTCCCATTAAAGTGGATGGTATGAATAATAAATAAAATGAAAGACTAATTAGAATGATTGACTCAGAAATATTCTCTGCTTAAGTGTGTACCCACAACAAGCATGAGGGCAAATAACTCTTAAAACAATCCAGTTAAAGCCTTTATTTATTCATCACATATTTTTTCACAAATTTCAACTTAAGAGCTTTGCTTACGGGCCCAACAGTTGCATTTTGGTGAAACTGGGACTGGAGCCGCCAACCTTCTGATCAGTAATCCAGAACCTCTTCCTCTCATACAAGGACTGTTCTATCTGTTCTATCCAGGAACTAAACTTGTTAGTGTTTTAGTCTTAATATGCAGCCACTTTTACATCTGATGTAGCCTACAGTACTTTCATCACACAGTATTCGATTATGTTAATAAAGGTGTGAAGTTTTTAAAAAGTTTATTTAGGATTTCATTTGAATATAACGTAGCCCATTATAAGTAATTTCAGCTTAAACAAAAGGATTTAGTAAAACAGTATATAATGATGCAATGGGTTGCCTTTTGTTACTGTCATCAACATCAACACTCAGGAATGTCGTTGCAACAGCAACTGGACAAATAACAGTGATTTGTCGTCACAGGGTGCACTATTATTTGAGTCATCCTTCCGTCGCTGTGCCGGTATGGATGTGGCAACACCCTCGTCAAGCTGTCTTTGTTTTAAAGCTTTATTAAAACACTAACAACGGCATTAACGCATGCCAAAGAGTGGAATGACTAAAAGCACAACTGCACAAGTCAGGGTTTTTTTTCTCATGATATGCTTTTTCAGGTTTAAGGAAGCACAGGTACACACTCTGATGTCCTGCAAAGCAAACAAGAACTGCAATAGTCTTTTTTTTTTTTTTTAACTTTTGACTTAGAACCTTGAAACGAGATAGTGTTACTCACTCCTGGACAGAACCAGAAGTCATGGAAAGGAAAACTCACTTGGTGTTCTTCTCGAGACCGAGGTTGTGCTTTCGTTTCCCTTTAATATGGTGATGGAATACTGGGCAAAGAAAAAAATAAACAAATGAATACAATGCAGTTCATAATTTACAATTACACAGGTGATGGTGAGATTTGAATAACAGTTTACAGAGAGTGAGAGAGAGAGAGAGAGACTTGTGTGGACATGACTGGTATTCCTGCTTTGACACCATCACCACTCCCACCTCCCCACTTCTCCTGCACATTCCATTCGGTTACTGCTCTCACCTTGCTCTTACACTCGATCAGGAACACAGATCTTAACGCATCTATTTCAGATTTACTTATTAAGCAATGTTTCTAGTGTTTTCTCTCTTTTTTCTTTTCTATCTTTCTTTTCTTTCTTTGCATAAATTGACCAGTAAAACAGGTTGCTACAGGAGATCAGATATGGGTCGCGTAAGGTAACATTAACTCCGAATCCACTACGCCGGCCTGAAGGCACCACACCCTAAAAGTAAAGGCAAGAGGGTGGCTGAGGAAAAGAGAGAGATAGAGGAGAACAGTGTGAATCAATGAGTACTACGGTTTGGCAAGTAGCTCATATATGGGATAAGATTAATAATAGGAAAGAGAGAGAGAGAGAGAGAGAGAGAGAGAGAGAGAAAACAAACTCAACAATAGAGGGGTGACGTTAGAATGATTAATGATTAATGAATGAGCAGTGTGTGAACTTGCACAGCTACAGCCTGTACACTTCCCAGCAGGTGAAAATGAAAAGAATGCATGAACTGATGCGTAGCAAAGTCTGTGGCTAGTTTAGACTTTATCACTTAATAATTAGGCATTTTTATCCCAGTCTGCATTCCACTGTCAAGCCTTTTTTACTTCAGTGCAAGGACATATAAATGAAACTTTATTTAAATTACCATCAAGCAGACAGCAAATAGCAATGATAACTATGATAAGCTGTGATCGTGATCCTTCCAAGTGTATTTGAGTATCAGATCATAAATAATATATCTAAAATGTTCCAATTGTCCCACTTGCATCTAAAAACACGCACTAAGAAAGTTAAGCACAGATAAGGTTTGAAAGAGAGATCCAGTTCATCTGGTTGCTAAGCAGCAGTTGTTTAAACTCACTCTGAATGCTTCCGCTTCTTCTTGATGCAGCACCAAATAATGATTGCCAGGACCAACAGGACAGCGATGACGATCCCAGCGATGGCTCCACTAGACAAGCCTTCTGGATCCTGCTCTCCTGCATCTGCAGGGTAAACCACAAAAAAGTTCAAACAGTAATAAGGACGTAATGCTGGATCAGTGAATTTGTCACAGCAGAACCACCACCTGTATTGTAATTAATTTGAATATGGATTTGCAATAAAATCTTGATTGTGCATGTCTTTACCCTTCACGGTGAGAGTGTGCTTGGCAGACTTTGAGAGTCCGGTCATGGGATTTGATGCTTCACAAGTATATATCCCACTATCTTTGTGTTCCAGATTTGGAAACATCAAGCATGAATTTGTGTGGCCATCAAGAGCTGTGCCGTTGAACTTCCACACAAACGTGGGAGGCGGTACGGAGGCGTAGGAGCAGTTTATCATCCACGGCTGGCCCACCGTGCCCCGAAGGTCACCCTTTATCACCACATCGTCCGGTCCATCTGAGAAACAAAAGAATTGAATTTATTTAAAAGATAAGTCATTGTTATGTTAGACTTGGTCTGGATGCTCACAAGAGGCTTTATTAATTCTGCCTTAGTGTTTTAATTTACATTTCGTTTTCAATAATCATCTTAAAAACATAGTTGATCAACTTACAATAGACCATCAAAGGGTAAGTTCCAGCATCACTGCTGATTTTATTCTTCAGCTCGCATTTGTACACTCCGGCGTCGCCCTTCTGAACAGGGGACATGGTGACCGTGCTCTTGTCCGTGCTGAACATGACGCGCTGGGTGCTGCTCAGAGGTTGGCCATCCTTAATCCACTGCACTTGGTCTGCTTTGCCTGCTTTGGCTGTGCATGTCAGGTTCACTGTACTGTTACCAGCAATAAGGGGAGAATTCGGCCCGGTGATGTTCGTGCCTGAAATGGCTTCTGTTGAACAGAATGAGAGAAACCAGACGAGCATGTTTACACACATTTCAGTTCATTCCTTAAAGTAATTATTGCGATAGCATATTGTGATGTCAGTTTGTTATCAGAGAGAGTGGAAGCATATAGATAGACTCTAGAACTCATCACCATCATGCACTCATGCTTTATTGATGGACAGCAGATCCGGAGCCTATTCCAGTAACACTCAGATGTGATGCAGGGAGGCATTTCCATCCATGTTTGCACACAAATTCATTCACTCATTCGCATCTTAGGGAAATCTGGTGTAGCCAGATTTATTAGACAGCGTGAGGAAACCAGATTTCACAGGGAAACCCACACAAACCAAAGGAAAACACAGTAACCCTAATGCTGTGAGGCAGCAACACCACCTGCTCCACTACTGCACCATCTGGGATCATAAAAGTGGATGTGGTATTGACATTTACGTGTTTTTTTCTTTATGGACCAGGATTTAATTAAGGACCCTTTTAAAATATATACATTCCTGTGCATTAGAAAAAAAAATACTTTTAGGCCAGGACCACTTACACTTGCTCAAATATCATGCATAATTCATTCTCAGGGTCGAATCTCATCTTAAAAGCAGCCACGTTCAATAAAATACGCCAATTACGTAAGGAGTCATCCTTATGTTCCCAGGGTCTCTTTAGCTCATAAAGGAAACTGAAAAAAGCTGTTTCCCAGCAGTTTTTTTTTTTGACAGAATTCTTTATTCAAGACCTCCAAAACCACCAAAAATGATAACCATTAGTTTTGTCGTACCTAAAACGTTTTGAAACCTTGTTCCAATAAAATAAACTAGATAATATTCAGGAAATAGGTCACACTTGTCTCTAACAGAATAAGATGGTTAATGAGCAGGAAAACTAGGGAACATACAATAGGTACAGTCCTTCTGCGAGGTTTTGAGGACGAAAAAAAAGCCAAATGCAAGCAGTGTCACAAACTCAACAGTGTTAAAAGACACAAATGTCAGAATAATATGTCTGAATTGTTTTGGTTAAATCATTCCTTTTTATTTTTTAAAATGCTACAAGTCCATCTATTATAGTTTTGTCCCAGTGGATAAATCAGTCTGCACTTGTGTTTGTGCCAGTGTAAATGTACAATTTAGTATCAATATGTTGGTTGAGTTTTACTTAAAAAATATAACAAATTCATGCTTTTCATTGTGTTTTTTAGCGAGTCACTGGCAGCAAATTAGAACAACGAAATTACTTTTTAATTAATACAGATTGCTGAAGATGATACAGAGCATTAAACATTATCTACCCTCATCCTCTACCCACTTCAGCTTCACCCCAGTACCTGATGACAGAGTAATAAGTTGTAATGGCAGCTTAATACTGCTGGGGAAACTGCAATAGCAATAAGAGAGTGTAAACATTTAAAACTTTTAAATAAGGAGATATCATGAAATTATTTGCCAGATTGAGTAAAAGTCTGAAAACAGTCTTTATCGCGTTTTGCAGTGAAGCTCAAATATTGTGACAGTACCTGTGACAGTACAAACCTGGCCATTTATTCTCAATTCCTCCAGCTTAGACCATATTCTAAATGTAAAACTCGGTATCAAAGGCAGCGCTTATGGATTCTACAACACGCGATCTATATAACATGGAGTACTTTGTGCACACTAGTCTTCCTTTTTTACTGAAGAAGTTTCCGTAATCCTTTAAACACACTGTAGCCAACCACATAACCACACTCCTCTTGTCTCTCCTCACTTTTTAAAAACATGGTGGTTACAATGGAACAGTGGAATGCGTCGTGGCGAATTAGAGCAAACAACCGCATTCGCCACTGAACGACACCTACTGAACAACATTCTCTAAATGCCTTTTCTCAGCCGCTCGGCTCAAATCACATACACAGGCCATCCTCTTTAACTGTACCTGCGAATTTTCCATTTCTTAAATGGATGCCTGTTACACACTTCTTAGAATTCATTAAAGTTTTCGTTGTGTACGTAATGACATTTGTGGAACAGTTACACTCTTTGTTTCTGCGGCTTTTACCCGTCATGTATTATAAATTGGGGTAAATACTAACCATAGCAACGACACACATAGGAAAGCTGTCTACCGTTGCTCAGAGCAAACAATCCCTTGTTATGCATGCACACACACACACACACACACACACACACACATACATATAGCAATCTCTCTGCTGCATTCAGGCAGTCTTTCATCAATGACTCATAGTCCAGGCTTTAGAGATCACTCTGGCATTAGCAAAGTTTATATTCCCTGGTGGAGAAAGCAGAATCCAAACACAAGTCTATGGCTACGGTGAGCTGTGTGAGTTCAGAATTAGCTGACAGCAGAATAAGAAAGGCCTGTAAATCCCAGACATGACAGACAGACAGAGCAGTGCTTTACATCCACTTCCTGAGACACATTTCCCAAACACTGCATCTTTATCTGCTTAAATAAACTTTTGCACTAATAAATTAACGTTTAGTATTCAGTTTAATTTGTCATTAAGCAACTTAGCATGCTACATATATATCCGAGCATCAGTGAGAAAAAAGTAGCAATGCAATACTAAGACACATCCCTTAGCTGACATAAGGAAAAAAAAATTGAAATCTTACGGCCTCCATCACACAAGACCTCCCCCTCCTCCCCTTTATCATTAATAGCACTGAACAGCTCCTTAACAACTGATCATCTAGAGTTACTCCCATGCTGAAGTACCCCACTTAGGATCCTTTAAACATCAGGAATTGGAGCCAGTATCACTTCTCTCTCTCTCTCTCTCTCTCTCATTTCTAAAATCATTGAATGCACCATCGTCAATCACCTGTCCCTCCATATTTCACATTACAATCTCCAAGATCCTAAACAGTCTGGCTTCAAAGCAGCACAAAGCACAGGAACTGCCCTGTGGCCGTCTCTGAGATGGACCATGCCATTAGATCAGCCAAATGGTCTTCAGTCCTTATCCTCCTCGATCTTTCAGCACTGTTGACACATACCACAATATCATCTGATCCATTCTCATGAGTCTTGGAAATTGTGGAACAGCATGGCAATAGACATTAGATAATCTTCTCCTGGCTGTCCTCAAACATCTACTGAACATCTACAACCTGTCTTTTTATGGAGTAGTTGTTGTAAATTGTCTTGCATGTGTGTTTTTCATATAGGCATACCTCCCCAAAAGGGGTACATGAGACAATTCTCATAATCCATGACTTAATAAACTGATTTGGTGGATGGATGGATGGATGGATAGATCTATCTATCTATCTATCTATCTATCTATCTATCTATCTATCTATCTATCTATCTATCTATCTATCTATCTATCTATCAGTAAACTCATTCAGATCCTGGACATTACAAAAGACTACTGTAAGTATGAGATCAAACCAATACCTGGTACAAGTGCTGGTCGTGAGACATTCTGATCAGCTAAGGGTTTCTATAGGTACCACAATATATGATCACACAAATATAAGGCTGCATGAACGAACATACACCAGCGCAATGCAGCTCTCAGAAAGTTTTCAAAAGTGCAAAATTTTAGCTCACAAGCTTCAGTCAGTTTAGAGGCACCAAATAGCCTAATCAGCATTTTTCTTGGACTGTGTGAGTAAACCAAAGTATTTGAAAGAAATCCACAAAGCATGCTGAGAACATGCACCAGAAACTCCACACCTGAGGCAGGAATCAAACCCTTAACCCTAGAGGTGTGAGGCCACAGTTCTAGCACCCTTCTAGTGCATTTCAAAAAAAGTCATGAGTCCAAGGAATTACACATAGATCTTCATGATCAAATTGTGCATAAAACTATTTCTAAACTAAATACTCCCAAGAACGCAATGTACCACATGGAATCGGCAAGCCTTTTTCTAGAATTTGCTAGATGAGCCAAGCTCAGTAACCAGACTACCGAAGACTGGGTTTGGTCAGGGATGTGACCAGGAGCCCAATAGCCACCTGCCAGGAGGACGACCTTCTCAGAAACACTCCATCAATCAAACTTTTATAGTAGAGTGACTAGGTGAATAGCACCCAAGCTGGATGAACTCCAAGCGCTTTGTCTTTTGTAATCCAGGTACTGTTTATTAACTGGTAATACCACCCTTACGGTTAGGCTTAGCAGTGATAGCAGTGGTTTTCAGGGGCAGGGGTTGAAAGACAGGTTAGAACTGAGTCAATTAAAGTAAAACTGAAACCTCAGACTGAAGTGACATTCACCATTCTGCATGAAAAAAACTCAAAGCATACAGACAATGCAACACTGGAATGGCATGAGGACATGTCTCTGAATGTCTTTGAGTGACCCAGTTAAAACCTAGACATGAACTTTATAGAACATCTGTGAAGAGATGTGAAGATAGCAGTTAACTCAAGAGGAACTGCCAGGAAAAATAGGAAAGATGATTCGAAAGGTGACTTGAAGCTGTACCTGCTGCCAAAAGAGCTTCTATGGAGTGTTGAGTAAGGGGTCCATACACTAATCTACATGGGAGATTTCAGTTTGACGTTTAATACATTTGCGAAAGATTTAAACACTTGATTTCATTAGGGCCGATTTGTTTAAACTTATCAATCAAACTTATATCTTTAAGCAAGGTTATGTACAGTATAATGTTTGTGCAAGCCAAACTGTGCATACTGTATGTTGATCTCTATCAGGACACGAGGACGTGAGGATGCAAGTTCAGGTAAAAGGAAGTTTATTAAACACTTTATCTGGGAGACAAAACAAACACGGATAGGCAGAACTTGACATAGGCTATAACAGGCAAAGGTCAGGCGATCGTCGACAAGAATAAACCGGGCTAGACTGAAATCGGCAAAAACACAAGACAAGACAGGTCATGCATGATAAGGCATTCAAGATAGCAATCCTTTTTAAAGTCTAAAAGGAATTCACAAGAATATATACTTTGCAACGTGTGTTATCTCTTGAGTTTAGTTTATGCAATGCAGGTAAACGGCATCAGGTGGTTCCCATCAAGAACTTCTGTGAACAAGGACAGTTACATTGCGAGTTGTTGTTCTTAGCAGCCACGTTTGTATGCTGATTGGCGCCATTGCAGTGGGCGCCACTAATGGCTCAGATCTGACAGTCACCCATGAAAAGTGAAAAGTGTGTTCCCAAACACGAGGGGTCTGATTGGACGAGATTCCATGTGCAACTGCCCCTTACACAAGCTACAAAACTAACTAGCTTCTAAAGCAAGGCTGAATCCCAAATCCCTTATGAAGAGCACTTCTCGGTATTTGAAACAAGGATTCGTACACCCTACATACTGTATGTAGCACACCAGTGGCGATTTCTTTAAGACTGCAAGGGAAGCTCAGCTTCCCCTATAATGTCACAAAATTAATGGTCAAA
>JAOTRS010142674.1:0-12499 GCA_028565755.1 Dinotopterus cunningtoni | reverse complement strand
TTTCAATAAAAAAACTACTATGTAATAGTCATGGGAATCACCAGTCACCTCCCAACATGATATCATCACGACACCTACAGTAGGTACCAATTTATTAAAATTGCGGATCTATAAATATCACGTTTATATAAATATCCTGATTCGATATTACATTTTCCCAGATTTTGTTATAATTTAAATCTAAAAAAAGTTTAATGAGTAATTAAAACGTAAGTAAATGTAGTCTGTTTATTATAACATTAATTTTCTCATCAAAAAAAATGTTTTTGGTAAACAATACAAAATAACTTCAAATACAGGAGTTAATGTAAAATTAAATTAAACAAAAAGCTACATTTTACTGCTTTTAAGCAGCACACATCTCTGTCATCCATCATAATTATTATTTCTACCACACGTGCTAAAAACGTGTAAATAGTGTATAGTGTAGGGCGGCACGGTGGCTTAGTGGTTTACCATCTGTTTTGATCATTTTCAGAAAGGGAAGTTCCCTAAAAAGATCGATTTTAAATTCATCAGGAATGGCGGCACCGTGGCTCAGTGGGTTAGCACTGTCGCCTTGCACCTCCAGGGTCCGGGTTCGATTTCCGCCTCTGCGTACATGGAGTTTGCGTGTTCTCCCTGTGCTTGGTGGGTTTCCTCCACGTCCTCCGGTTTCCTCCCACAGTCCAAAAACATGCAGATTAGGCTAATTGGTGTTTTCAAATTGCTCGTAGGGTGTGAATGAATGTGTGTTTGTGTGTGTGCCGTGAGGTAGATTGGTGCCTCGTGCTCTAAGTTTCCTGGGATAAGCTTAAGCTTTATGAACGATGAGAGAGAGTGAGTCACTTCAACACCCAGTAAAGTTGCATCATAAAAAATAAAAAAAACATCTTCCCTGATGGCACAGGTATATTCCAGTACTCAAAGTGTGGAAGAGTAGTCCTGGGAGCATGATGAATCATTTTTACACGTGGACTGGCCACCGCCATAATCAAAGCTAATGACAGATGAAAAAAAGCGTCTTTAGCATGTGCGCCTTTTGTTTTTTTGATCAGGCAGAGGAATAGTTACTAGAATGACAGCAGGAATAAGGTCCTTCCTTTTTTTTATCCTCATGCTAGTTTCGTTTGTCAAAGTTGTTTTATTTCTTACAGTTTTTTTTCTCTTCAAAATTTCAAGATTTCATAACATTTCTTCCCTCAACTCCAACACTTCACATAGTCTATGAAATATTTCCCGACAGCTCTTCCATGCTGAAGAGAGCACCATTAGTGATGTTAAACCTGTCATTAAGCATTACGACAGTTAGAATTATTTGCCAGAACAGGTCGTAAAACATAATGTATTAAGCAGGTGTTGTAACTCTAGAGAACTTAGCAAAGCGTATGCGGCGTTTTACAGTACTGTGCAAAAGTCTTGAGGCACTCTTCATTTCTTTATATTTTGTCTTCAAAGAGACAGTTCAAGATAAATGTTTCATTCAAGCATAGAAAAAACATCTAACGCATCAAGGCATGAACCAGTGAGAAACAGGTGTAGGTGACAAGGCCAGTGATTAGTTATACTGGTGATACTGAATGCTGAGTGTTTGGGATGGACGAGAGAGGAAATAAGGTTGCTGCTGAGTTTTTTACTTTGCTGCCTCAGTAAAACATGTGTTCCCATTTCTTAAATTGACCCAACCTGATTTCATTTATTTAAACGTGAAAAAATGAGGAATGGCTCATGATGCAAATAGCTTAGAAGATTCATTATGCACGCCACTGTTACGCCATTGAACATGAACTGTCCTGAGAGTCTACGACAGCTGCCCTGACATTATAATGACATGTTAACGGCGCAGGGTTTATAAAAGCTTTCTGACAATTTTAACGCAGAAAGATATCCACAGTCACAGTGGAGGCGCGTTCTTGCTTGCTGAGTCAGGCATTTTGAAAGCCTTTGCCCTCGCAATACCACTGCCCTTTCTGTCACGTACGGCCGGACGTCATGCTGAGCGTGAACGAAACAGTGCTCCAAAAAAAATAAGAAGAGGAAAAAAAAAAACCCTAATACGTTCTGGAAGATCGCAATTTGGGACGCTAATGTCAGACCATTTCCCAATCGAAATGACATGCAAAACATAAAACAGAACATGGGGCATGGTCACTGAGATTTCGACCCATGAACTTTTCACCATTTCTGGCATTTCCTTTTATTTTCATAATATGCACACAGAGCACACTTTTTGTTTTCTTTGCAAGTCGACCGTCACAAATCAGTCAACAATGCAAGGAAAATATCTAATAAAAATATTCCACCATCTTGGAACTGTGCAAGACCAATGACAAACCATATGCACATGTTTTTTTTTTTTTTATGTTTTTCCCCTATCCGCCCTTTAACTCTAAAATAAAGATTTCCATGGATCCACATTGGAGCGCTGCACGTTCAGTAGCGCTGCGAATCGTATTAAGACTGTCGATTAAATTCGATTAGATTTGATTTTTTGCCGTGTGATTTTCAACTTAATTCAATTGCATGGTACTTAAGTTGATTATTTCAAAAAGCTATATCTTACAGGTTTTAAAGTACTAAACTAGTAAAGTGTCTAATAATGATTGAAATGCTGCATAACTCATGTTGTTGATTGTTTACACATCATAGTATTAAACACTTGATCCTACAAGTACTAAAATACTACAAGGTATTCATTGTTTTTTTTCACACCAATCTTTTACTCCACACTCCACTCCAGTAGGTGGTGATATTGCACTAAAGGACCCATAAATTTGAAAGAAGGAGACATGATAATCCTACAAAATCAGAGTATTTAGCAAGTAATTTTTAGAAAATGGTAGCGGTTTGTATTTTTTTTAAAAGCTTTTTTTGTTTGTTTTATTTTTTACAAAAATAAATAAATAAATAAAAATCTAAGCCAATTAACATAAAAATACTTCAGAAATATAAACTAATGTATTTCTCGTTCTTAGCCTCTACGCTTTGTTTTTTTAATCATTTTTTTCCCTGACAAACTTTCACTTCCCTTTCTTACTGTCAAATGAGCTGTATGTTTCCTGCCAGCTTGTTCACTGCAGCTGCAGAAGGCTGGAAAATTACACACCACGCTGCAGATTTATACACGGCTCGGCCGTGCAGCTATGAAAAAGCCTACGTAAAAAGTGTGTTTGAAAAAAATTAAAAAATATCTAATAATAATTAAAAAACACATTGTGGAGACACATTGTGAGTGAAATTTAAATTGAAATACGGCTCAAAACAAATACTGACAAACTCTACATATATTCACGACGATGCGTATATTACCTGTATTACATTGCAGAATTTTGAAATTAAATAACTGCAAAGGTACTTTAAATTTAAATTCTTTTTCAATTAAAATGTGCAACACTAGTTCTTTTTGATGAAAACAGACAAACGCAAAAATGCTGTATTTTCTAAACATTTAATAACTCTAAAAGTAGCAATGTGGCCTCGCACCTCAAGGGTCAAGGGTTTGAGTCCCGGCTCTGGTATGTGTGCCCGATGTACTCCGGTTTCCTCCCACAGTATAAAAACATGCAGATTATCCTACCTGGCGATCCCAAATTACCCATAGTGTTTGTGTGTGTGTATGTGCACTTTGATGGACTGGCACCCTGTCCATGGCGTACCCCGCCTAGTCCCCGAATTCTCCTGGTATAGGCTCCAGGCTACCCGTGACTCTGTGCAGAATAAGCGGTATAGAAGATGAATGAATGAATGAATGAATGAATAACTGGAGTGTAAAGGTGTTAAACATAGCGAGAAAGCAAACCAATACACTGTTACAGTGTGCATTAAAGAAGCAGGTAGTGTGTGTCGTTTCTAGTGCAGAGGAGTGTGCGGGACAGAAATTGGGGTAAATCCAAAATGCTGCACTTTAACACAGTAACTACAGCACAAGTTCTGCTTCCAAATCACACCGTCTACTGCCGCGACCAAGCAGTTATCAAGTTGACAGTAAAACAAGGTTTTGCATGGTTGATTCATTACTGTGCTCGCATCATGGAGCATCTTTTAAGAATCATTAACCCGCAGCAACATGATAACGCTGATGAAACTAAGCAAAATGAAGCTGTTCGCCGTATCCATGGCTGGGAGTGAAGGCAGCAAAAATGTCCTTGCTTTCTGAGTTTAAAGGACCCATGCTTTCTCCCTTGTCAATCACATGGGTGTCTAGATGAGGAAGCGGGTACATAGCACTCTGCTCCGAGTGTGCACCGCTGCCCTGTGCCGAAGCAGAAAGGAGCAAACACATCTAGCTATGTGATACATTTGTATATTTATTTGTTGTGCGCGGTACAACTCTTCGGCTAGGTCTCCAAGCAACCAAGGCCGGCGGAGTTGAAGAATTTATCAGTTGAAGATAATGAAAAACACACTATATGACTAAAATCTGGCTAAGTAGCAAACGGCACGTTTTAAATAAGAAAAGAGGGACAGACGCCTTTCAGTTCTTTAACTTCGCCTCTGTGTATCCTTGTCTCATTTCTTAGCTGCTCCAGACAAAGAAAACCAGGACAGAAAAAATCAAGGACAAATGCATTTTGGAAAACATTACTGCATCTTCAGTTTAAAACCGTATCTTATACAAGACTTTACTTGTTATCTAACTGAAGCGTTCAATAGTAATCCATTGACAAAATGAATGAAGGGAAAAAAAAACAAATGTGCAATGAATGAATTGAAATCACACATTCTTTTGCTGAGCGTATGAGCTGGACTGAGGGAGGCATCAGAGACAGAAAGTCGAGGGGGGGAGGCAGAGAGAGATAGAGAGAGAAATAAGCAGGAAGAGTCAAAAACAAAGAAATAGCAAGAAGGAGGAGGATCAAAAAATGAAGGGGAGTGTCGAAAAAAACAACAGTCTGCAATGCAATGAGAGAGGAGAGAGGGAGGCGAGGAAGCGAGGAAGTAGGCATCAGTTCATCCTAAATCACAGGCCTGAAATCAGAGAGAGAGAGAGAGAGCAAAAGAAATCCAGGGACAGTGAGAATAAGACCAACTTAGTAACAGAGAGCACTTGAGTGAAAGAGAAACAAGAGACTCATTCTGAGAGACAAAGTGCGAATAATGTAAAAAAAAAAAAGCGAGACAGAAAAAGGAAAATAAAACTCCACTCTGCCATCGCTCCACCGCTCTAAACTGACTCTGAAACGATCCGTTTCCGGAAAGCTGATCGCGTTCATAAATCTTTAACATGAAGGACCACTTCAGAGGGCCACTGGGAGAACACTCGATCATACACACATTCAAAAAAAAAAGAAAACAACCACATATACACATAAAAAGAAAGAAAGACACAGAGAGAGAGAGAGAGAGAGAGAGAGAGAGAGAGCTCTGCTTCCTTCCATTCATTGAAGACACTCCACACTTTTAGAAACCTATCAAATATAATTACACTTACAGAACAACTCGACATCAGCATCGACATCAGATGCTTATTCACTAACTATATAAGCTTTAACCTGAGCTTGGATGTTGTTTAAATGTTTCGATGGAGCTACTCAGCATTCTTAATTCCTGGAAGTCAGTGATCACACCCAGGTGACCGAGTCGCATTATTTTAAGCTATTTGGCCAACACATCTCGAACGTCCCGGCTCGATCAATTTGAACTTTCTGACCTTTTGTGTTGGTTGTCAACCTGGCAACGGACAAAATCCTCTTTGGTACTTTCTTTATAGATGGATGGATGGATGGATAGATAGTCTTATGCAAAAGTTTGCGCTTACCCTCTTGAAAATGGGAAAAATGCACAATATTTTCAGCAAACATTGATGCATAGTTACTTCTTATGCCATACATTAAACAAAAATTAAAAATAAAACATTATTTTGGCACTGTGCAAAAGTTTGGGCACCCTAAGAGTTCCAGAGTCTCAGATTCTTTTTACAAGGTTTTAGCTCGTTAGATCTGATGCATGGCAACAGCTGCCATTAGTAAATGCCAATTTCAAAGCTTTACAAATACTTTAACTCTTCAAACCTTGTGCACACACTTGCAGACACTCAACAACCATGGGTTCCTCTAAGCAGCTGTGTAAGACTCTAAAAATGAAAGTTATTGAGGCCCACAATGCTGTGATCTGTGCCAGAGGAGGTGTTACTAAGTACTGATTATGTAGGGTGCCCAAACTTTTGCACAATGCTATAATAATGTTTTTATTTTATTTTTTTGTTCAGTTTATGGCATAAGAAGTAACTATGCATCAATGTTTGCTGAAAATATTGTGCATTTTTTCCATTTCCAAAAGAGACTGTTAACATCTTTTCAATTAAAAAAAAATCACCAAAATCTGTTAATCAAGGGGTGCCCAAACTTTTGCATAAGACTGTAGATAGATAGATAGATAGATAGATAGATAGATACCTATAGACATGGAGACTGGCAGATACACTCACTCACTCTCTATACCTCTTATTCTGTAAAGGGTTGCCGGAGACCTGGAGCCAATTCTAGTCGACTAGGGGCACAAGGTGGGATACACTCCAGACGGAGTGCCAATCCATTGCAGGGCTCTCACACACATATTACGAGGAATTTGTAAATGCCTATTTGGCTAATCTGCATGTCTTTGGACTGTGGGAGGAAACCTGAGCACCTGGAGGAAACAAACCAAGCACGGGGAGAACATGCAAACGCCATGCATACAGACCCCAGGACTCGAACCCTCGACCCTGGAGGCAACAATACGGACTACACCACTATACACTACAACACTGTGCCGACCAAAACATAAATACATAATAGATAGATAGATAGATAGATAGATAGATAGATAGATAGATATGCTCAGAGTCAAAATTTTATACACCCCTTCTAATTCCATGGTCTTTCCTCATTTTTTTTTCTTTCTACACTGTAAAGCCTTGCTGAAGTGAATCTAAAATATGCAATAATCTCCTTTGCACAGTTGATATTGTGATGTACCATCTGCTTATGCTCTGTAAGGCCTTCATAACGCCTCTAATCTGAGGTGCTGTTAATTGGTGATTTTTGAGTCTGGTAATAAATCCCTCCTCCGGATCGAGGCTCAGCTTAACCCAGGAGTCGCCACTTTACATCTGTTTCTTAGTGAAGTAGCAGTGGTCATCGCTTATTATAATTAAATGTTCTGACAGCAACCCCGAAACTTGTACCTACAGTATTTGTGTGCGTGTTAAACATTTCTTATAAGAAATCTGCTGATTTTGCGGAAAATACTAAGGCACGGGTGTGGATCCTAAGTAAGCATTACTTTTACTTTAAGTTACAGTTTGTTAAGTTTGCTTGTTGCACACTGTGAGGCTGATGTTGCTAACTGAAGCTTATATTCGTGTTTTAGTATCCTTTTTAGGATCCAATCCATTGTGTGTGAAGTTAATCTTTTTAGACATCAAGCAATAAGCATCATGAGCAAGCTATTGTTCTTTGTAGAAATTAGTTGCTTACCGTACACAGTAATGTAGGGGTGTGTCATTACGCAAATAAGCATATTTCTTCAATAAATAAAAGACCCCTGGTATAGTCTCAAGAGATTCATTCTCTTCTCCTCAGCAGAGCTTTATTCCATCTTGAGAAATCATCAAGAGTCTTTCAAGTTGTACTCGAGTTATAAGGCTAATTTAGTTAAACTGCATCTGATTTTCAAAAAGGGGAAAAAAAACAATATCTTAATGCAGGCAAGTCTTTCATAAGAAAACTGATTAATGATTCGTGTCGTTTAGCTGCTGACTCACACATCTGACGCTTGAACCAATTAACGATGATGAATACAGCTTGCATTAAAATGCCTTATGTCGCCTTTCAAGTTTGTCCAACACCAAGTGTGTGATTCATCAGCAGGCAAACATCTGACATGTGTGATGTTTATAGTCGGTTATCCACTGAAGTGACCAGCAAACTCAGGTTCCTCCAAAAGACCAACTGCTCATTTGAATCATTACGCCTTCTTAGAGATTACTGTTTAGAAAAAAAGATGATCTTAAAATTAGCTGTGTTTACATGTTAACATTTCTTTCATATTACTAAAATCATTCCGATTTGAGATTCCAACTTAACTGTTTACAAGGACGCTGATCTGATAAGATGTGGCCAAAGTATTTAATCCTAACATCATTTAAAAAAAAATTTTGACATGTGCAATGTGATTGTGTCTGCCCTGAATTAGGGATGGGAATCATCAGGAACCATCCGATACGATATCATCACGACACCTAGGAACCGATTCGGTTTGTATTATAAGTCTGTTAGTATCATAATGTTAGAAATATCCAGATTCTATATTAATTTTTAGAAATTTCCAAATAATACATTTATTGGGACCTCCGAGTGGCGCAGTGGTAAAGTGCTCGCCCTATCATCCAGAGACCACGAGTTCGGTTCCCGGGTGATGCTGTAGTCTCTCGCAGCCGGAGCTCTAGAGAGAGCTGATTGGCCCGAGTTCTCTCAGAGGGGAGGGATGAGATGTACTTAGTGCTCCCACATAAAGCACGGCTCTACAGCCAATCAGGGGCGTCTGTGAGCTCACGCAAGCGGAAGGAGAGGATAGCGCTGTCCTCCAAGTGTTTTAGGGCGCCCCCCAACGGGTCGCAAGCGAGCAGTTTGAAAAGATGTGGTCGGCTGGCGTCACATGGTTCAGAGGAAACATGTAATAGTCTTCAGCCCTCCCGACTGAGTGGTAGTAGTAGCCTTAACGTGGGAGCGCCATAGTGACGGGGAGGAATTGGATACGACTAAATTAGGGAGAAAATCAAAGAAAAATATTTAAAAAAAAAATTTGATACATCACTGAATTGATTTTTTCCCCATGTCTACTGCGAAGCGTTTAATCGGGCAAAGATCCACATTTGGTTTATGTGTCAGCGTCAGTATCTCAAAAAAAAAAACTAAAACATATTTGTAGAAAATCCCTATTTTTTTCACATCCACATTTTTATGTGTAACTTTTTTTTCTTTATATGCAAACACATTTTCTTTTATATATTTTATATATATTATATACATTTTTTATAGAAAAATGCTTATCCTAGATGAGTGAAGAATATATATAACTTCGCTGACTCTGATATGCACCATAAAAAAACAACAATAAAAACCTTTGAAATTATTACAAATGATTTTTTTTTTAACTTTTGATTTTTGATTTATATGCTTAACAATTTACTTATTACAGAGCTTGCAGGGTTCTTAGATTTTCATTGCACTGGTCAGTTCTCATATTACCCTGTGTGTACAGACTATATGTAAAATATACAATGTGCCATCTACAACCTGTCTTTGTGTTACTGCCTCTATGGCAGCTGGATATCTGGAATTACCTTTGAGATCAACAAAGTATCTATCTATCTATCTATCAAAGTAAATAAAATCTTGAAAGTCTTGAAATTCTGAACTTTTGCGTTTCCAAGTATTTCATTGAGTGGCCTATAAGGGACCCTTGGGTCAAGTGTTCTTGGAAACTATCCCAGAGTCCTAATTTGAAAACGCCCATAAACTTATCTTATTTCTCACCAATTTTGGGTAACAATTATTTTAAACCAAAGGAGAGCCGACATGGGATTTAAACTTTGGTCAAATAAAGGACTTCATAAAACAAAGGATCTACACAGTGAGGGTATTTTCATGTCTTTTGAACAACTGGCTGACAAATACAACCTCCCTATTAAACATTTTTACAAGTATGTTTAAACTAGAAATTTTCCCAGATTAAGTCATCTTCTAAACCTCCGTTTTCTCTATTGTTTCTCCATGAACCATTTACATGGTACAAGGTCATTTATCAAACTTGTATGATATACTCCTTACGGGTTCGAAGGAAAACTCTCTTTCTTATCTATCTGGATAGAAATATGATCAGCAAACAGAAATCTCAGCAGACGTCTGAGAAAAGAGATGTCATCTTCTCATGATGTCATCAACTATTAACACTTGGTTTAGGCTGTTAAGAACAGGTTAATGTCCAACAGCTGCCAAGAATGTATATTACTCCTGAAAAACTGCATGAGTTTAACTCCAGTATTCCAGATAACTGCATTAAATATGATAGTGAAGTAGGTACACTGTTTCATTGTATGTGGGAGTGTGACAAAATACAGAAATTTTGGAAAGAAATCTTTCAGTTAATTTTAAGTCACGCAGAATGTGCTGTTCCTGTAGATGCCAATGTTTTTTTTTCCGAGAAATGGAAGGAAGAAAAAGTTGATTAATTTCTGCTTGTTGTAAACCAAGCATGTTATTGCCTTAAAATGGAAGGACATTCAAGGACCTACGTCAGGTCATTGGATCATGGAGATGTCTTGTAGTCTTTTCTAGCTTTGGACTATTTTCCTTTTGCAAAAAAGAAAGGCGAGGACTTTTATGAGATCAGGACACCTGTTTTGCAATCCATGATGCCTATAACCAATTGTGTTACCTCTGTCAGGGGTCCTTTGTGTTGCTGAGAGTAGGATGCTGCTGTGAGGGTTCAGGGAAGTGTTATTATTCTTATTGTTTTAATAAGAAATATCTAAATATAATTGATAATTCATTCTGATCATCCGGATTGGGGCAGACTGTTCCGAATCAGGTGTCTACATGATGCAGTTTAATTCCAATTGGGGTATTCCGATTATTAGTGGGATATTTGGGTGCATGCAAGCGTTTCCAACATACTCCTTCAAATGGAATTAATGAATCATGACATAGCCAGTAGTTGGGGCACAAATTTCCTGAACAAACACCAACGTTTGCACCAAAGCCTCCACCAGTCAACAGGTAGTTGCCTAAACAAATGGTACTGTGTGTTCACGGAGGCGTTTTCACATTAGGGCCACGGGATCGTTTCTGGGTACACTTGACCATTGGGAACCATGCCCAAATCCACTTGAAGAGGGCATGGATCAAATCAGATATGAAAGCCAATCATACTCGAACACGGATGTAGATCGCCAGGTGCACAGAGCACGAGCTAATCTCATCCTCTGACCTATACCGTCATAACTGAAAAAGTAGGAAGGAACGCCACTGTGTTGTTATTGACTTTTTTTTTTGGAAACATTAATAAAATTAGGCATAGCGTGAAGGTTAACTTCCTTGTTCTCTTCTCCCCTTGCAAAAACAATATGAACCCTGGCCAGCAGTAGAGTGGCAAGGAGGGGAATCGTGAAAATTGCATCACGTGAAAATGCCCTAAAATGGACTTCCAGTTATACTATTGCACTTTTTGAAAACATACTGTAGAGCACAGTTACAAAATATTTATTTATGGTTGTGCTTTCCGATATGACAAAAATGAGAATGGGTTCCTTTTGCATCTGGTTCCTTTCAAGGTTTGTTTCTCATTTCATCTCAGGGAGTTTTTCCTTGGCATCGTTGTCTGTGGTGTGCTCATTAGAGATAAACTGATAAGGCTATAAATACACACACTTTTTTTTTTTTTTTTTTTTTTTTTTTACAGTTTCAATGTGTATTCTAAATTTGTGTTTTCTGTGGCCAGGCAGGTACCCAGTTAAAAAGGCAACTAGATTTTGATTGAATGAAATAACAAATAAATAATAGCAACTTGACTGTTGATTCTTTGGGTTTTGGCTCTTTTTTTTGTAAAAATTTATAAATTAATTATAATGATTAGATTTACATTGTAAGTGATTTTTTATGTGAACGCATAACTGTAAACACTTAATAAAACAAAATAATACATACGACTTAAAACTAAACAAAAAAACAATACCCGATTCACACTTGGTATCATAATCACGGCTTCAGTATCGACATTAAAAAAAGAAATGGTATACCATCTCTACTAAAATCTAAAAGAAAAGGAAAATAACAGAAAACTATTAAATGTGAAACCTAGGGAGCGTTGATAACTAATGAATGCCAAAAATAAAGAATGCTGACGGCTAGGGAACGGTGCGAACTGAAAACAATGAAAAAAGCGTACTGTTTAATACGATGATTTATTAAGGTAGAAAGTTATACAGTATGTTTAGCAGCCCTAACAATGCATACCAAGTTACCATGACGACAGGCCCCTGGCTGCCGCTATGGTCGTGTCCCAATTCACACACTTCAACAAAAAAGCATCCAGAGGCTACCATGGATTTTTCACATCATGCTATTCTTTCTCATTGCTGCAAGGTATGGTAGTCTGAGATTGTAGAAAGTAAACACACACTTCTTCTTTTTTATCTATTCCACAACCTAGAGCTGTAGTGTCACTTGAATTCGAAGGCAAGGTGGATGAGTGGACGACATTTTACAGGAGGAAACAGAAAGAGAAAGAGGGGGGAGATAGAGGAAGAGAAAGACGAGGAGCTTAAAGAGGAGCTTATCCTATAAGTCATCTGCTCCTAATGACAGCTGACAAACTGGCCATGCAAATCTCATGTGAGCAACCCAGGCTGCTCCTCCCCCATCTAACACACACACACACACACACACACACACACACAAACTGAGAGAGAGAGAGAGAGAGAGAGAGAGAGAGAGGAAGAGGGAGAGAGAGAGCTATACACCTATTACACCTTACTTGG
>JAOTRS010142611.1:0-12504 GCA_028565755.1 Dinotopterus cunningtoni | reverse complement strand
TTAAGGAGCGTGGTGGATTGTAGCGTATCAGAAGACTGGTTAGGTATGTGGGAGCTAAACCATTTAAAGCCTTGTATATTTACTTTATATAAGTAGAAGTTTCCAGAGGGTGTAACTGTTTTGCACAGGTCTAGAAGTCACCCTCATCTAAGAGGAAATTGATTCTGATGGTCCAGAACAACCCGGGAATCACCAAGGCCCAGGTCTGCCATGAACTGGAAGCTGCTGAAACACCAGTGTCTCAATGAATCAATACTTCAAGCTTAACTAAAATTTGCTGCTGGCCACGTGAACGAAGAAAAAGCATTCTAGAGGAACAATTTATGAAGAGTTATGTTTGGAGGAGTAAACGTAAGACATTCAAACCTGTACCAACTGGTAACTGTTGGTAATACAGTATGCTTAAAAGTCAGGTCCTCTTTTTATGATCACATCAAACAATACACTTCTTTGAAGGATGACTTTGATGTTACCTTATTATTGAGAATTCATATGACTGATGATCTTTTTAACATGGTTTAGTTTTGATGCTTAGGTGCCTTTTTTTTTCTTGGGCTTTATCTGTTCCCTTCATCTTAAGGGTCACCACATTGGACCGTTTTATCTGGCGTGGGGTTTGTACTAGATACCCTTCTTGTCACTGCCCTTCAATTCTCTAATCTGGTTTGGGGCTGGCACTGCATGTAGTGGCTGATTGTATGGAGTGTAGGGTTAATGTTAGATGGCTGTCATGGGGCTAATGGTCATGTTGGATGGTTGTCGACAACTCCAAACAAATAGGGATTTGTGAACGAGAATTGGACAGAATTGGACAGTGTATACTATAAGCTGTTAAATGTTCCTTGCCAGGAAACCAGTTTTGCCAAAACTCATTAAAAGTCATCAAATATCCAAACAAAATTTCTCCAGAAGCTGGATGATGGCAAATAAAAGTGTCTACCAAAGCTGAAACTTGTTAAGGAAGATTCTACCAAAAATCAGGTGTGCTGTATGTATATTTTTGATATACCAGTTCCATACAAGTTATGTTCTTAATGTCATGTGGTGTACTGTACATGTACTGTAGTGGTGTGCATGTCTTTTTTTTCTCTGCTTTTCTCGGACTTTGCAAAAAAGCAAAGAGTGATCATTACCATAAGAAAAATAATTAATTGTTAATTGTTACATTGTGTTAGCTGGCCGTCGTGATGGATTGTTTATTGCTGATGTTAACTATGGTATCTTAATAGGACAATGAGATTCAGCCATCTGTCTGGCTGTTAAATGTTTTGGCTCCACTAGCTAATGGTCATGTTAGATGGCTGTCAACAACTCCACTCAAATAGGGATTTGTGAACATGAATTGGACAGAACACAGTGCATACTACAAGCTGTTAAATGTTCATTGGGGAAAAACATGTCACAGTTTACGGCCCTTACATAATGTAGAGTTGATTCAACATACATATTTTTTAATCAATTTATTTATGATATTCTGATGACTTTAGTGGTTGAGCATCGTCCAGAGAGGGAAACCATAAAGATTAAGTGGACATAAGTATCAATAAATGCTTGGTGAATGGCCAGCCTATGCCACCATACAGTATAATGATTAATTACACAATGTATGTATTTTAATACATTGTACAGTATATACTAAACTATACAAGATTAATATATTAACAAATATGGTATTTATTTAACTAGGACACATACTGTATATTTATAGTTTAGGACAGTATAGGACATTTCAAACAGTTTAAGTAACAACCATCAGCATTTCTTTAGAAGCCATGGGGAAGTCAGAAATCAGTCACACCCTTAAAAACACTTTGATCAGCATTTAAAAAGGTGCAAGTGATACTAAGTACTGAGGAGTCTGTACATGATGGCTAAAATCACTAAATATATACAGTACACCAATCCGCCATTACATTAGAATGTAAAATATTATACCCAGTATTGTGTTGGTTCCCCTTGTGCCACCTGGGAGGCTCTGGCTCCTTGGGGCATGACTCCACAAGATCTCTGGGAGAGTCATATGGTGTCTGGCACTAGGAAATTAGTGGCAGATCCCTTGGGTGCTGTGAGTTGTGGAGTTTCTGATATTTTTGTGCTGCGCTGGCTTTTCTGTGAGATCAGACCAGAGGGGCTGTCCTGTGATCTCCACGGGCATGGGTAAGCCTTTGGTGTCATACCAGTTCACTGGTACAGTATATACAATACATGATAATCAGTGTTAATGTGTTAATGTGTTCCATGGTGTCATGGCTGATCAGTGTATGCATGTCAGTATATACAAGAGAGCATTTATGGGATGGGACTTTGTTCACCTCGTCATCGCAGGGGATTAGGGTCCATGAACTGATCCATCATGGATTGGGAAGCATCCTGCCATGGAGCAGGCAGATGTTTGAAAAAGCTTCTACTGTATATATGTATATTATAACTGTATGTATCTTACCATCTATCAGTTTTTTATCAAATTTGTTAGTACTACATTAGGTAGAGATTAGCAAATGCTTTTTATGGCCTACCTTTCACAGCAATAAATAGTGCATTTGTCTGTTGAAGACTTGTTGAAGTTAGTAAGCTTCCACTTCCTGTTCCTTTTAAAACTCTAAACGAGTGTGGCCAACCTCTCTTAATGATCAAAATGATAACTGGACACTTCTTTGCAAAGAGATTGTGAAAGACAGAAAAATCACCTCAAGTCTCAGTGGTTGGCCCAGTTCTTGCTTTGTAGGTGATCAATCTAATGTTGGCAGCTACAAGCAGCCAGTGAAGGGAGCACAACAGTCAGAGAGAAAAGACAAATTGGGATTGCTTGGATCATTTATAGTTCCTGTGGCTGTTTTGAACGCTTTGATTCCAAGGCTAGTGAGGAGGAAATGGTTAACTGTGTCAGTCTGCAGAATGGTCCAGATGGATCAGGCCTAATGACTGTTTAGGTCTTATAAATGAATAGGCACCACAAAGATAGCTTTGACGGCATAACTATGTTGCCAAGTCATGCATGGTGTATCTGATTAAGGGAAAGTCATCATAATAAATGTACAGATTATGGAGTACTGGATGCACAGTGTATGGTTGGGAACAACTCTGATGGATGCAACATGGTAATGGAGGCAATTTATGGAAGACTGTTACATGGGTAAGGCAACATGGGATGGGTTAAGAAAATTGGGGCACACTAGCCACCTGATATTAGGTTCTTAGTAAGACAGCTGTATTTAATGGCTTTGGATCTCTTCTTCATGCATTCATTTATTCATTCAATCATGGGAAGGGTCACAGTGGATCCAGAGGCTTATCTCAGCAACATGAGGTTGGGTTGAGGCGGATCCAAATTTCTCTTAGTTCAGCAAAGATAATTGCTCTGAATCTTCCACAGAGTCCAATGTCAATGAAAAATCAGCAAACCAGAGTTACTGGTGGAAAAAAGAAACATCCTGAGATGTCAAGGAAGAAGTATTGAGAAATGCTTGGTAGCAGAGAAAAGGGAAGTAGTTTTCAGTGAGGTCAGGGTTAGAGCTAATAAAATGTAAGATATTAAACTGTGCTTATGTTAAGAAGGACTAAATTCAAATAAAACACATTAGTCATTAAGGCTCTTTGCCCATTGGGGGAAAACTTTATTTTCTACTGTAAATCTATAGCAAATATTAGTATTAATTAAAGGGTGTGTCTGCCTTATGAGCGGGTCCTGAGTCTAATCTAGACATCCACAGTGTCTCAGAAGGCCCTGTGTGTGTTCAATGAATAATGTGGTTAAATGTAATTAAGGCTTGGTTTACTGAAATGCAAGAGAAGATAAAGACATTTGTGTTGAAGAGGATCATGTACTGTACATAAATACTTGTCATAATAATTACTTGTTTATCTGAATCTACATCAAAATTTTATTGGCATAGGTTAAAAGAATACATGAAAGTACATTCAAAATACCACCAGAAAAGTCAGTCTTCGATTTACAGTATAAAGATCCATTCGGTACTCGTGCCAAAACACTTTGCCCCTGGGACTCCTACTGTAGCTCATGCAATCTTGGTCTGACTGGAAAATGATACATGGCATTTTTCAAGGGCTTGAAAAATCATGTAGAGTAAAATTAATTGACCCCTTCAAAAATCGCCTAAAATTAGTGCAAGTCATTTTATAGACTATAATGAGGTTTGCAAAGTGGACATACAATTAAAAAACTCTCTAGCATACATGGTTCCCCTGATGTAAGTAAAATGAACATGGACATGCCATTAAAGTTCCTTATATTCTCTGTGCCCGTGAGATTCATACAGTATGCAGGGGAGATGGACGCCTATAATGAGTTGCCCAAGCTATGCCCTCCTGACACAAACACATACACATGTCTTTGTAAATATATGGGCTAGAAACAAGCATTTTGCTCAGGAAAAATGGTTTGCCATTCTGCGTCTACTTCATAATTTCCCCAGGAGTTGTCTAGTACAATATATATTAATACGATTAAAGTGTTAAGTTTGTTTTAAAACATTTTTTATCATCTATCTATTCACCCACCATCCATCCATTAATCCATCCATCCATATATTTATAGGAACTAGGCATTGTTCACAGCGCACAGTTCTGACTTATTGCTCAGACTGTATTTGCCACACTTACATCAGGATTTAATACAAGCACCACACCTGTCCCCCCAAAAAACCTTGCATACACACATTAAATTAGCATGAGTCACATGCATCATGAACAACAATAAACGTCATATTTGTAAGCCCGTTCATTAGAGTAGAAGCAAATAACCAGGGCAAGAAGGTGAGAAAAGGCCAGATGGTTAGCTTTTGTGGTTTCTAAGTTATTGCTGACGCTGCTGTGTTGAAGCATGGGTGGGTACGGGAGCAGAGCCAGCAATGGTGAGACTGCAGTACTGAGAGCATCTCTACAGGAAAACAAGTCAGTTTATAACCAGAATGTGTGCAAGTTATTTAACATTGAGCATCCATGTCCTTATAGTCTTGTGCCTCATTGCACTTTGAAATAAGGCTGATTTTGGAATCATAGCCACGTTTGTTCATGGGTGCATTTTGCTAGTTTTCTAGAAATCAATGTATAACTTCGCCAACTTGCAAAAGATACGCATCTGTCTGTGGGACCTGAACACACATTCTCGTCCAACCATTTGTACATTACAGCAACTCGCCAGGGAGTTACAGCCACATCCCTGTACAGTCCTGTCCTCGCTTAATAACAGCAGTTTCAGTGTTTCAGATGGGAGGCAGGAAGTCCAAGCATACTGTGAAAATGTTCTAGCTTCATGGTATGCTAGCCCTAGTGAAACACTGGTACTGTACGTTAGTGTAGGAGGGGATTATAGAAACAAAAATCAGTGTTACTCTCATAACAGTACACATTATTGATCACAATCAAAAGTCCTGGTTTGACTTGAACGCTCCTTGTATAATAGAAAAAGAAGAAGATGGAAAATATTTGTCTCCAACTTTGAGATTGGATTAAGATTACCATCTTTTTCAATAAATTTCACTTTCTTCATTATGATTCACTGTGTGAAATGACCCTTCCCTTCATAAATTAAAAAAATTAAAGGACTAAGACTAAATAAGCACACAACACTTACATACCACAATGAAGAAATTTATTAAAATACAAATCTGAAATACATAAAATCAATCATCATGTAGTTGTCAAAGCATTCTTTATTTTCATAGTCTTGACTTGTCACAGTGCTCGGTTTATCATTATAATAAAAAAGAATGAGAAAAAGAAATAGTATATTATAGTAATACTTATAGGTAATACAGATAATACTCATGTTTTAAAAACAGTTAGTGTTAGCTGGAAATATTCTGAATATTTGGCTCAGACCTGACACTTTACTCAGGTTTTGAATAGCACCAGGTGCTTGGTAAGAGTGCTGCTTTACATCAAAACACAAAATAAAAGGAAATAAAGTATGATACAGTATAGTATATATATATATGACTTGCATCGAATATGATTTGAAGGGAAAAAAAATTGAATCATTATGCTAGACTTGAGCTTGGCCTTATGCACAGCTGCTACCTTTGCTTAGGTGGATTTGATGAGGTTATCACTATGGGAGTAATACACTGCAGTGTACAGGGAAAACTGATGCTTTAAAGTTGTGCCTCAGCTGCTGGCCGGGGGACCTTGACTACTCGCTGACTCCCTGATTTCAGGCTATAAAGCAAGACGTGCAAAACATCACGCCGCAACTCACAGATCGTATATACTGTACATGCACTGTATATACACACACACACACACACACACACACACACACACACACCTCTAATTTATTGCTTCTCAATGAATTGGAATATCATCAAAAAGTTGATTTATTTCAATAATTCAATTCCAAAACTTAAACTCATTTATTATATAGATTCATTACACACAGACTAATATATTTCAAGCGTTTATTTCTTTTAATTTTGATGATTATGACTGACAGCTACTGAAAACCAAGACCAATTAAAAAATAATAATAATAAAAACACATAAATGTTGGCCTACTAAAAAGTATGAACACGTACAGCACTCAACACTTTGTGTTGCATGAATTACTGCAGAAATGCGACAAACAAGACTAGACTGTAGCTCAGGGGGCCAAAGTCCTCTTTTCAGATCAAAGTACATTTTTCACTTCATTTAAAAATCAAGGTCCCAGAGTCTGGAGGGAGAGAGGAGAGGCACAGGATCCAAGCTGCTTGAAGTCCAGTGTAAAGTTTGCACAGTTAGTGGTGGTTTGAGGAGTGATGTCATCTGTGTTTTTTCAGGTCCAAGGTCAGCACAGCCGTCTACTAGGAAGTTTTAGAGCACTTCATGCTTCCCTCTGCTGACCAGCTTTATGGAGATGCTGATTTAATTTTCCAGCAGGACTTGGCACCTGCTCACACTGCCAAAAGTAATAATACCCGGTGTAAAAACCATGGTATCCCTGTGCTTGATGGACCAGCAAACTTACCCAAACTAAATCCCATAGAGAATGCAAAAAAGCTGACCCAACAATGCAGAGGAGCTGAAGGCTGCTACCAGAGCAACCTGGGCTTCCATAACACAGCAGCAGTGCCACAGACTGATCGTCGAGTTATCTGGGAATTTGCACATCAGCTTCTGCTTCAAACTCGAAAAAAGCCATTAGCCAACTACAGAGGACATGAGGATCAACTCTGGAATCACTTTTAGTTCTTGTGTCTGACAGCTTTGCAGGTCACACAACAATTGTTCAAAGTAGATTCAACTAAGTGGTCGATAACCTTAAATGAAAAACCAGAAAAAGGGTACATCACTATTTCTGATAAATCATAGTTAAATCACTACTTCTACCCAACAAAATTATTTAACTAAGCTTTAATTATACTATTACATTAACTCTTTAGGAAACATGTACTGTAATACACAACATCATATTACATTTTCGTGAAAACCTGCAAACACTTAAACAACAATCATAGCACAACATAAGTTACTGCTTTTCTCTTGTAATGATTGCTAAGTAATTAAATCAAATATGAAGTAACTCAGATTCAAATGATCAGTCTTTTGTATAAGTAAAGAGCACTATTATCATTCCGTCATCCCTGTCTCACATGTTACTGACTGCAGTCTCTCACACGCAGGTTTTTATACACAGACCCCATACTGTTACGTCATAGTTACATCATAGTAGAGACTGTGAGGTAGCGATTCTCTGTCACAGATGGTGATTTATGTTGAGTTTGTACCTTTGCTCCATTAGTGACTGTGAGGTGATGCGTACTGTGATGTCATACTCTGATCGTGTCACAGTTGTTCCTTGTCGAATGACTTCACCTTCGTCATTTCACTTATTTTAGCTTTACACTGGTTGCCTCAATGTGACGCCGCATTGCTGAAGGGATTCATGCAAAGGGAGCCGACCAAGTACTGAGTGCTGTACAGGTTTATACTTTTCAGTAGTTTGGTCGTCAGTTATATTCAAATTTTCTGAGATACTGAATTTTGGGTTTTCACTAGCTAAAAGCCATAATCATTAAAATTAATAAACACTTATATATACTGTGTGTAATGAATCAATATAATACATGGGTTTATATATAGCATGTATTCTCAATAAATATATACAGTATATACTGTACCCATGAATATACTAAAATAACATTTTGTACTCTAATGTTGTGTCAGTATTAATGAAAGCCAGTTTAAACATATTCAGAAGAAGGTGACTCTCCAAGTCAAAAAAGAAAAAAATCCATAATATGCAAAAAAAAAAAAAATCACACACAACAGACTGTGCTGCAAAATGAAGATAATACATTCCAGGTTAGTATAATAGAGTATAATTTTTCATACAACATTTCTCTTATACAGTACCACAAATCCTATTTTTTTTTTTTTTTTTTAAATGAATGATGTATCATGCTGTTTTTAGTGGTGTATAGTTACATTTAATGTTATGTAACATCTGGAAGATAAATTACTTCTATTGTTAAAATTATAGCACTGAGAAACTCTGTGCTATAAAATGGTAAGAAGTCAGCTTTCTCTTGATGGGAATGTTCCTGAATTATGTAATACAGTGACATATATGAATTTGATATATGTGCAATCCAGTCTATATACAGTACTATGCAAAAGTCTTGAGCCAACCCAGAACTGTGGCCTCCAGGGTCAAGGGTTTGATTCCTGCTTTGTGTCGGTGTGCATGTTCTCCCTGAGCTTAGTGTGTTCCTTCCAGGTTTTTTGATTTCGGTTAGGTAAATTGGTGTTTCCAAATTGCCATACGGACTCCAAGCTGAGTAAGAGAGTGAGTAAAAAATCATATTAAAGAAATTGGAACAAATGTTTTACTAAGACAGGCTGCAACGTGCCTAAAGATACAAATTAAAATGGGTTGTTTATGCAACAATCTCAGCAGCGACCTCATTTCCCCTCTTGTCTGTTCCAACCACTCAGCATTCAACATCAGCAGTAAACTAATCACTGTCCTGATTATCTATCATCATCTGCACCTGTTTCTCACTGGTTCATGCCTTAAGTTAGATGTTTGTTTCATGATTGAATGATTCATAGGTCACTTTGTGGCTTAATAAACAAAAAACATTCCTCTGAAACTCAGGTACCTGAACTGTAATGAAAATGAGAGTCAAAAGAGTCCTGGAGAACTATTCCTCAAGACTACAGTACATATAAAATAAAAGAAAATACATATATAACATGTAATTATAGGGAAACTCTGACATGCTGGACTTCTTTCATAAATGTTACAGAAACATCTCCTTAAATAAATCTTTATAAATCTTTTATTATTTGTAACAAGAGCTTGGACCTGATACACAAGTATCACACACATTTCATGCACTCCTGCATCATACAAAGCTGTATTTACCATCAGATTCTCTATCAATTGTGGTAAAAGAATAAACTCTTCCACAGCCTAAAGGCCATAACAGAAAGAGCACGACCCTTAACCAGTAATTAAAATGTGCAGCAGAGGAAAACAAGCCTAAAGGTGAAACGTGGACTGAGGAGGTCAGGAAAGGATGAGTTAGGATCTGTCTGTTCATGTAGTGCTTTGAAATCCACTCTGATAAAAACCTTAGAATCTGGTCTTTATTTAAGAGCAAGCCAGTGAAAAACGGCCAGTGCAGTATGGGTATTGTTGGTCTTTGTAGTGTCAGTCAGGAGTGCCGCAGGACCACGTTGAACTGGAGCACGGGTTTTGAACCGAGGTGACTGACGATCACCTACAGAAGACTAGGCGTCAATACATGGTGCGAGGAAAGCATGTCTATATTGCCTAGCGTTATTTTGACAGGACAAACATATATATCATATACATAACATATAGTATATCTGTTTAAATGCATAGGCCTAAGTCTGATGATTCGATTCGATCCACTGAAGGTGAGCATTTCCTATGATTCTTTACAGTTTTATATATTCTTTTGTTTTGTTATTAAAGAATTATTTTTGACTCTTTAGCAGGGGTGGATTACATTTTTTGTGGATAATAATAAGTGGGTAATAATACAGCACATGAATTACAATCAGAGGTTAAAGGTTACTAAGCACATTTACTTTGTTACTGTACTTAAGACATTTCACATATCTGTACTTTCACTCCAGTACATCCTACAACAAATATCTGTACTTGTTACTTTACTACATTTCTGCATGGTGTTGCCGTAAATTCGTGTGTGTAGAATGAGCTAAAAAGTAACATTGCCACCAGCTGACTGTTTTACGTAACTGTTTTGTCTTCCCTCCGTAAAACACTCAAGTGTAGCAAGTGTTTGAAATTCAGACATCTACAAAACAGCACGTTCTCTCTGGAAGTAAAGAGAGATTTTAAGATGGATGGATGGATGGATGGATAGATAGATAGATAGATAGATAGATAGATAGATAGATAAATAGATAGCCTGATAGAGCACCACACACACACACACACACACACACACACACAGACACACACACACACACAGACACACACACACACACACACACACACACACACACACTACCTGCCAAGCCAGCATGGGCCGTCAGCTGGATGTCTCTGAGCAGTGTTCCATGGTGACCTGAACTGAAAGCACACACACACACACACACACACACACACACACACACACACACACACACACACACGCAAGAAACTCTCTGTCTGGATTGCAGACAGTGTCTTTCCTCCCTCACACATTTCTAACTTTTATGCCCCCGCATCCTGTGACTTTTACCAGAGGTCAGGATGTGACTTTCACACTCGCAAAAAAAGGTTTCACTTTAATTTTCAATCTGAGGATGAACCTCCTCCACCCAAATCCCTAGACGAGAAACCTCTAAATTGATTTTATACCTGCTTCAGTGCCAGGGTCAATTATGCAAATCTATTTCTGTGGAAGTACTGTAATAAAAAAATGGTCGTTTTTTTATTGAAGAATGCAGATCTGTGATAGTCAGTTTAGTTTTTTTTTTTTAAACTATTTTCTGTATATAACTGTATGAGTTTTACAGTATGACAGCTTTATTGGAAATGTAATGCAACACAAAAATTAAGATTCTGATTTCTCAAATGGTCTAATTTCCTAAGCTGTTTACACTATCTGAAATTTCCTTTTAAATAAAAAGCATGGCATATTATGTACAAAACTGGCATACAAGTCTAAATACGCATGATGATTCGAGTAGAACCTAAAATGCTCTTTTCTGAATGCATCTGAGCAAGATTCTTAAAAAAATTATAATAAATGTAAATAAGTTCAATAAGCTGATAATTTATTTTTTAAATTAATTTTCCGTCTGAAATGCTGCCTTTTCTCACGTCTGATATGCTGGCCTCCCATGAACTCCTTTAATGTTTGACCAAACATGTGGAAATGGCTTGAAGTGAGGTCAGGAATGTACGTACAGAAGGATGTGGCGATAGCTCCCAGCAGAGTTCCTGTAATGTGCAAGTGGTGTTGGTAAATGATTGTATGTACAGTCCCCACAGACAGATGCGTCTCTTTCGATAGTTGTCTATTAATTTTTAAGGATCAGGCGTTCCACTTGCTGAATGTCCACGGACAAACGACCTTCTTTAAAACGTTCCCACAATTCATATGAGTCTTTTCATTGGCCTGTGAAATATTATTAGAGGTCCTGGTTTGACCTGAATGCCACTTTAACTGTACAAAGACATATAAAGTGCAGATGTGTGCATACTAATGCAAAGCTATCAAGAAAGAAAAAAAAAAAAACTTTGCTATGGTCAATATGTCAATAGTGTGTAGGAAGTCAAAAGTAGTCCTGTATCTCCTATAACAGCTTCCACAACCTCTTTGAGCATTTCTTGCTCAGCAGTTGGCTCCACTTCACTGACCTTTGGGTTCACGTCTAGGGCCTATTTATGGAAAGTATATCTTTTAATACTAGTTGTTAATTTTGCTACTTTTAGACCATAACATTCAACCCACCAAGGAAACATTCATTCCATAAAACCCAATCATAACCAAATCGCTTATTAGCTGTTTTCATGCTCTTAAGAATGACTTGGTTACTGAATTTTTCAGGAATTCCTCGCTTTACACACACTGATTGATTGTGTTTCTGCCACAAGAGCTTTAGTTTCTTTTAGAGTGCATTTATCAGGTGTTGGTAGTTACAGTAAGTGAGATGAGCTATGACCTTAGTAAACTCAGCGATGCACTGACAATGAGTATTGGAGCCACATCAAGTATTTTATGCTGCACCTCCTGGTGTATGTATAAGGAATAATAACTGTGAACAGTACACACTTCTGTGAGACAAACTTTCATGTGAAGTGAAAGAAGTTAATGCAGCACATGTAAATGAAAATGCACACCAGGTGTTTTTAACATATGGAACCAGAATAAAGTTTTCTTATCATCCTAATATCTAATTTCTATGAGATCGGTTTTATTGCACATATTAGTGCACTTGGTATTATACAGTACAGGCCAAAAGTTTGGACACACCTTCACTCATTCAATGTGTTTTCTTTATTTTCATGACCATTTACAT
>JAOTRS010142475.1:0-12512 GCA_028565755.1 Dinotopterus cunningtoni | reverse complement strand
GTCTTTCACGTGGAATTCCAATAAAATTGATTCATGTTTGTGGCTGTAATGTGACAAAATGTGGAAAAGTTCAAGGGAGCCGAATACTTTTGCAAGCCACTGTAACTATTGTCAGAAGTGTGTTTACTCCACATAAATTTGATAGTGGCACAGAGCACACAAATAAGGCAGACGAGGACTACGTTTCACAACACATAAAAGCTGAATTACTGGAATTCCAATTTTCACACATGTAAACCCAACGGTCGAATTAACTAACCATAAAAATATTGCAAAATATTTTAATTAATATTACAACTTGATGGTGCACCTCATGTACAGTTACTCAATTTCCCACTTTTATATACAATCATCATGTACATGTACTGTATCTTATTATTTTGCAACATTTTACCTCATTAATGCACCTTAGCATGGAGGCAAAGTGGTTAACTCCAGGGCGGTTACGGTTTTTGGCCACATGATGGCAGTGTTGGAAAAGGGGACATATTTAATCAAGTGAACTGGTATGCTTTATATTGTATATTTGTGCCTAAGGTGTATAAGACTCCCTTTGTCACAAACTTACGAACAAATCCGACTTACGAACGTGCTCCTGGAACGCAACTCGGTTGTAAGTAGGGGAATACATGTATTAAATTTTTATTTTATTTTATTCAAACCTTTGTGATATAGACTAGACCTGGTCTTTTATCATACATACTGCTCAACTATTATTTAACCCCTGCCCTGGTTACTCTTTAGTAGTTAAGCTAATTTCAGAGATACTATTTTGATAAAATGGCACAATTTTCTACTTAGGACCAAAGTGATTAAATGCCCATTAATAATAAACTCCATAATAACTCAGTATTATAACCTGCACACACTCTCTTGCTTAGATACTATAAACATAGTCAGGACTCTGGGCAGACACAAGCCAGACCAACATTATACAAAATTATGTTACATTTTTATCATTACATTAATAAATGTGTTTGCTAAAATGTGCTCAAAGTTCCACATGTCGTACATTTTAATCCAGGTCACTGCAGGACTCTCCCAGTAACATTGGTGACACCGTCATGTGATGTTGTGGGGTGGAGCTTCATGGAGATGTATGATGTTAACATATACTGTAAGAGTAGTAAAAGAGCTCAGAAATTTTTCATTCAGCTAAAACCAATCATCATGTTCACTTTTATGTTAATGTGTCTTTGCCTTTCATTTGGTGAGTTTGCATTAACTGGTGTTTATGTGTTTAAATTAAGTGTTACATTAATGATTAATTAGTCTGAGTCATGATAAGAAAATGGAGCGCTCGAGTGTGAAGCTTATAAACATTGTGTTTTCTTCTCTATGACAGGTGACTCCATGGCAGATTCAATAGAGACAATTTTCACTCATAAAACTGTAGATGAAGGTGATGATGCTATGTTGTCGTGTGACTACAAAATACTCAGTGGTGCAACAAACAACTACCTGCACTGGTACAGGCAAGATCCACAATCTAACCCTAAGTTCCTTCTTTATATTTCTGAAAGCGGAATGTTTTTCCGAAGTGCGAACACCCCCCAAAAAATGTCTGCTAAAATTTATGATAATAAAAGAGTGGATCTGAACATCTCCTCTGCTGCTGTATCAGACTCTGCACTATACTACTGTGCTCTGGTGCCCACAGTGACAGGAAATCCAACAGCACCGTACAAAAACTCTGACAGTTTTCATACAGGGAAAGCAGTTCTACCAATGGTTTTAATTCTGACTTTTTCTGTATCATAACTGACCATATAAAGAGCTTTTCTGACACATTAATGCCATGTTTTGACACATATTAGCTCATTTATATATTCCTCTTCAGTAAGCACTTTATCCTGGTCAGAGATTTAGGGCATTTCCTAGTAACACTGTGAGAGAGCCAGAAATATATGAAAAACAGAAAAGGCAGAGAAAGCAACACATTCACTCTGTGTGTTCATCACTGACCTGCTCTAGCTCTGACTCCAGTGTGTCGCTGCTCTGTAAGTCATTTAGGCCTACTCTAGGCTCCAGCTCACCAGTGTGGTTGCCGTAGGCCAGCCAAGTCGCCGCCTGAGGTTTCCGGCTGCACAGCTCCATGCGGACAGCTCAGCCTCCAACTGCACCACAGAGCAGAATGGTGCTCTGTTCTCTGGCACATGCCTGAGACCCTGCCAGAGAGACAGTTTCTCCCCATCAGCCTCAGAGGTCATGACATACCGTTTGCCCTCTCTCACTCTAGACTTTTACCAGCAACTAAAAAAGTGTTTAGTATTAGAAAAAATTACATGTAATCTTTCAGTAATCAGGCATAACAGGATAAAACCACCTTATAAAATAGAAAACATTTAACAGATTAACAGCCAACATTATGTTCTCTTCAGGTATGCCATATCCTGTCACAATATGATGAAAAAGCTTCAAGGGATCCTTGAGAATAGTTATTCAGTCATAATTCCTTTTGCCTTTATCTTAACCAACTTTAAAGCAGGTTAGATGGGTAAATTAAGGTATTCTACCTCATCTACACCTTGTGGCACAGAATGTTGATAAGGGTCTTCAGAAATCCTTGCCCTCATAAGACACACAGGTAAAGTACACATAGCAAAGTACAGGGTGATTCACTTGAAAGAGATCCTGAATATTCTGTTATAATTCTCACTACAGTATGATGAAGCAATCTGAATAAATAATAAAACAAAAATGCTACATACCTTGACATACAGACTCTTGCAAAAGTGAGTACGTGTACGAGTATACGTGTAATCAGCTGCATTACATGTGATGCTGGAGGTGATCTCTTTTTGATTGTTCCAATAGACTTTTCCTTTGAGCATACCCCAAAGGAAAAAGTCTGGTGGTGTTACATTCAGCAACCGTGGTGGCCAAAGCCCAGTGGATCATCCCAGTGTGTTTCGAAGCTCCATATACTGGGGAGCACATTGTACATTGGTACTGTACGTTTAGATTGCTTCGCCCTAGTGAGAGTCACAGTGGCAAAAAAACGTATGCAAACTTCTTGGAATTAAATTTTTTTTGCACTAATTTTTCATAAAATTTTATCTGATCTTCATCTATGTCTAGGGTATTGAGAAATAAAAATTCTGATCTTTTACTGTCTTTATTGAAAACAATCTGGAGAACTGGTGCCAGAGGAACAACCTCCTTCTAAACATCAGTAAGACAAAGGAGTTGATAGTGGACTTAAACACTAAGCAGGAAAGGAACTACCAGACCCCTGTCATCAACAGGAGCCCAGTGGAGAGAGTGAACAGCTTCAGATACTTCTGTGTTCACATCACACAGGACCTGTCTTGGTCCTGTCACATCAACACCGTGGTGAAAAAGGCCCGGCAGTGTCTCTATCACCTCAGGCGCTTGAGAGACTTTAGACTGCCCTCTATGGTGCTCAGGAACTGGCACTGTTCTCTCTGTTGCATTCAGGAAAGTGTTTCCGCTCCCTGAAGGCCAACACAGAGAGACTGAGGAGGAGCTTCTTCCCGCAGGTGATACGGTCTCTCAACCAGATCACTACTCAGGACTAAACCATCTCTGCATTTTTTGCATATTGCACAATGCACAGCTATCGACATTATACAGGACTAATCCTCCCTGGATGGAAATTTATGGACCATGGACATCTACACACACATGCACATTTGCACACTTCCTGGACATTTCCACTTATTTCCATTTAAATTCATCTTTTTAATTCTGATTATTGTATAAATAAGTTTTTTATATTTCTTATATATTTTTTTGTATATTTTTTATATATATATATTTTTTATTTCTTGTTAACTGTTTTTAAATTTTTAAGGTCACAGGCGGTCGTTTAAGAATTTCACTGCATATCGTACTATGTATGACTGTGTATGTGACAAATAAAATTTGAATTTGAAATTTGTGCCAGTAGAAAAAGTATGTAAATCCTTGAATTAATTATCTCTAAAAAAGCTAATTGTTAGCATAGGTGGAGACTTGTTAAAAAAATGAGTTTGGAGAAGTGGATTAGAGCTACTTTGGCTGAAAAAAAACACTCAAACATTTGAGTTTACTCAGTACAAAAAGAATACGGTTATGTGAGCAATGCCTCGCCAAAAAGAGCTTTTAGAGGATCTATGATCAAGAATTGTTGATTTATGTAAAGCTGAAAAGAGGTACAAATGATTTCAAAGACAAAGAAATTCACCAGTCTACAGTTAGGCAAACAATCTACAAATGGAGACACTTTGGGACCGTGGCTACTCTACCAAGAAGTAGGCGCCCAGTCAAAATCACTCCAAGAGCACAATGGAGACTCATCAATGTGGTACAGAAACAACCCCGTGTGACAGCAAAAGATTTGAAGGCCTTATTTGAACTGGCTAACATCTGTGTTCATGAGTCTACAGTACGTAAAACGTTAAACATGCAGGGTGTCCATGGCAGGACACCATGAAGGAAGCTGCTGCTTACTAAAAAGAACATTGCTGCATGCCTGAAGTTTGCAAAAGAGTATTTTGGTATTGGCACAATGTTTTGTGGACTGATAAAACTTAGATTAGAACGATTTAAAAGATCATGCAGCACTACATCTGGTATAAAAAGGGCAATGCATATCATAATGAAAACATCATCACAACAGTAAAGTATGGTGGATCATGCTTTGGGCCTGCCCTGTACATGTTTGTGTTAGCTCACTGAAATCCTGCTTTACAGTACAGTCCTCAGCATAAAAGATAATGAATATGAATAAATTTAACAGCAAGGTCAATCATTTTGCTTTTGCTATACCCTAAAGCTATTTATAAATTAGACCAAAAGCTCCTTAAATGTACCTATGTTTTCTGCTTCCAGAGCATCAGCTGTGGCTGAGTCCTGATCAGTTAGTTCCCTGTGACATGAACTGCACAGGGTGTTCAGCCATGTTATGTAACATTCCAACCGTAGGAAGTGAAACTGCTTATTTCAAAGGGAACAGTGTAAGGAACAAGTGAACAATAGTTCATCACTTTGCTGGAGGTGGACAACCAAAATTACCCATCATAAAAAAACAAAAAACAAAGCTCACACAAGACTTGGCATAAATTTCATTCACCATTCATTATTATCAATGATAATGCAATATTAATTAAAGTAGCCATCTTGTAAATTAATAAAAAAAAAGTTATTTTTATTTAAATATTTTTTTTCGTAATGTGTCAGTTTTTGTTGTAAAAAATTATATTTTTTTATTTCAGCAGTGTGAATATTTATTTATTCCCCTTCCATTACCACTTTATCCTAGTCAGAGATTCAGAGCCTTTCCTAATAACACTGGAAGAGAGGCAGAAATTTACTTTTCAAAAAATGCCAGAGAAAGCAACTCAATCACCGGTTGCTGCTGTAGCTGCCCAAGTCACCGCCTGAGGTCCATGAAGTTATTTATTTATTTATTTAGTTTACTTCAATTTAAAAAAATAAAAAATAAAAAAAAACTTCACAAACAGGATGCTGCAGCAACTCAACAATCTCTGAGCAACATTAGTGACACTGTCATGTAATGCTATGGGTGGATCTTCATGGAGTTTACTGTTAACCTATTGAAGAACAGATCAACCTCAAGACCTTTACATCTAAGAGCATTCATCATGCTCAGTGTTTTATTCATGTGTCTGTGGCTTTCACTGGGTGAGTTCAGATTGTCATTTTATTGTTTTAAAAATTAATGTGATAAAATAATAATATAGTTGCTTAGTGGTTAGCATTGTCACCTTGCACCTCCAGACTCTGTGTGCATGGAGTTTACATGTTCTCCTTGTGTTTGGAGGATTTCCTCCAGGTGATCCAGTTTCCTCCCCCAGACCAGAGACATGGAAATTAGGCTAATTGGTGTTCTCAAATTGCACATAGTGTGTGAATGAGCATGTGTGTGTGTGATAGATTGGCACCACATCCCAGGTATACCCAGACTCGTACCCTAAATCTTCTGAGATAGGAGTACGAACGGATGTGAATACCCAAACCCACAGCATTGTGTTTGAGTTTTCACAAACACAAAATTCCATGAGACACAAGGAAACCATGACATGACCATAAAAGGCAAACAGGATAAAACCACACTATAAAATAGAAAACATTTAATAGATTAACAACCAACATTATGTTCTCTTCAGGTATGCCATATGCTTTCACAATATGACTAAAAAGCCTCAAGGGATCCTCAAGCAATTTCCCTCTGGGATTAATAAAGTTCTTTGAATCTTGAATCTTGAGAATAGTTACTCAGTCATAATTTCTAGGCCTTTGCCTTCACCTTAATCAAACTTCAAAGGAGGTTAGATGGGTAAATTAAGGTATTCTACTTTAGGTAAAAGAGCCATCTTATTGTACAGAATGTGGATAAGGGTCTTTAGAAATCCTTGCCATCCTAAGCATATAGGTGAGGACATAGCAAAATAAAGAGTGATTCACTTGAAAGAGGCTCAGAATATTCCGTTACAACGTTTATAATGATGAAGCAATCTGAATAAAAAAATACACTACATACCATGACATATGTGTAATCACCCAGTCACATTTTGATGCTGTTCTCCATGTTCGCGAACGTATAGCAAGGATATCGAAGGAAATAGCAGCAATTTCATGTTGTTTTTCTTGTTTTATGTTTTTCTTCAAATCTTCCACAGCATGAGGCTTGTTCCATTAGACTTTTTCTTTGAGCATACCCCAAAGGAAAAAGTCTGGTGCTGTCACATGCAGCAATTGTTGTGGCCAAAGCTCCTTTGAAATTACCCTGTTGCCTAAGAGGGCTCATTTTCTGCCATGCTCCTTGCCAATGTATTACATGTTGTTCCATCTTGCTGGAAGTAACTTTCTATTAACTCACAATCAGTGTTGGGTGTAACGCGTTACAAAGTAACGTGTTACTGGATTACTTTTTGGATTACTTTTTTAATGTAACGAGTAATCTAACGCGTTAGGTCCGCCATTTAAGTTCTCAGTTATTTAGTTACATTTTTAAAAATGTAATCCGTTATTCAGACAATTTATGTAATCCGTGAGCGAGCCAGACAGCAGTGATTCTGTTAGTATGTGTGTGTGTCTGCAAGCCCCAACCCCGATACATTTACATTTGGCAGACGCTCTTACACAGAGCGACTTACTATACATTTTTATCTCATTACACATCTGAGCAGTTGAGGGTTAAGGGCCTTGCTCAACAGTGGCAACTTGGTGGTTGCTGGGTTCGAACCTGGGATCTTCCGAACCGTAGTCCAATGCCTTATCCACTGAGCTACCCCCTGGCCCGATACACACTGGCCACCGGAAACGCTTACCTGACCGCAACAGAGAAAACATTCCATGATTGGGGTGGCTGAAGTCCTTCACGATCTTCCTGGCCTTGGTTTAGCAGTGCTTGTTTTAAATTGAATGCAGGTTAGGGAGCTTGGTACAGATGATGTGGTCAGGTGATTGTACCACCCTCTGAAGAACTCGTCTGTCCTGCATGGCGCTGTTCCCAAACCAGGTTGCTGTGTTTTCCGTCAGGATGCACCTTAGAGGCCAGTCCAAAGTCTCTCAAGCGTCTGACGTGGTAGAGACGCTGCTGGTCCTTTTTCACCACAGTGCTAATGCGACAGGACCTGACATGACAGGTCCTGCGTGATGTGAACACAGAGGTATTCGAAGCTGTCCACTCTCTCCACTGGGCTCTTTTTGATCACAGGGAGTCTGGTAGTTTCTCTCCTGTACTGAAGTCCACTATGAGTTCGTTTGTCTTGCTGATGTTAAGGAGAAGGTTGTTTCTTTGGCCAGTTCTCCAGATTCCTAATCTCTTCCAGGTAGGCCTGTTCCTGATGCGGGCTCATTTTACCCGGGGCCACGGCCTTGGGTTGCGTCCTTTGCTCTCCCTCAGGATCTCACTCCCCCAGCTTGGATTTAAGGTTAAAAACATCAAATTATGAGTACATTGTAAACCAATAAAAATAAGAGTATCTCTATCATACCTAGTATACTCAATTGTGAAGAACTTACTGGTTTAAAGTTACTGGAAGTTAACTTAAAAAACAAAGACAGGTTGGAACAATCGTGACGGCAACGACCTCACCGGTGCCATCTTGGATATCATTTTGTCAATATCCATCTTGGATATCAAATATCAGCTTACTTTTGTAAACTGAAATTCTTATTTAGAATGAATAGAAATAATTTCCTTACTTTTTAATTTAAAACTTCTCTTTAACCGAAAAAAAAACTTTTTTTAGAGTCTTCTTTTTCTATTTAGAATTGTCTTCTTTTATGTAACATTTGTGCTTTTTGACTAAAAGGCAGTTCCAGCCTTATGGATGTAATATTTGGACAAAAAGACTCAGTGCATGGACAAGCTTATATTTATTTGCATATCTTTTAATGTGAACCTTTCAATTAAAAACAAATAAATCCTGAAAATTCACATCAGCATTTACAATCTGAAAATATTCAACATTTTATCAATTTTATGGATGTGACTTACAGAGTAACTAAGAGAGTACAGGATTCAAAAGCTCTGTAAATTTTAACTACAGAAAGCTTTGCACTCAATAAGAGACTTAAATACACAACAAGAATTGAAAGTGTTTGTAATTTTTGGAATAAATGATTTTTGATAAACTGGAATGTGACATTTTCACTTTATGAATGTGAAATGTCTGAATCAGCCCTCCACGCACTATGTAAAGCACACACTTAAATAGTGAAACATGAAACAATTAAAACAGTAAATATTATATACATATATGTGTGTGTAAAAAATATAAATATGAATTTATTAAACCAGTGATTATGTCTAAATTTTTCTGGTGCATTTTTTCATTTCCATGTTAATCCATGTTAATCCATGGTTTTGTGGGACACATTTAATTATTATGGGGGGAAATGTTTATTTGGAGGTTAAGTAAAATTTTTATTTAATAACACCATTCTTTTTTCCAACATATTTTTGTGGTAATTAGGGCTGCGCTATGGCAAAATGAAGGAGAGTTATCATACATATGCATAAAGTTGTCATGAATAGTAGGTGGAGTTAAGTTATGAGGCATGTTTAATACACACAGTGGCAATTATTTCTAGAGAAAGGGGTCTGAACTAAACACTCAGAAGAACAATGTCACTCCTCCTGCTTTTCTTTATTATTGCTAATATTGGTAAGCACATATATTATTCTTTGTTCACCATTATGGTTTATTAGTAATATAATAAAACTTTTTTTTTATTGATTATTTTTATATTTTATTGTATTTATAGCAAAGGCTGCTGACAGCAGCATTAAACCAGACCGAGACACTGTATCTGTAACTAAAGGCAGTAAAACCACATTGACCTGCACATATACTCGATCAGTTAGAGAGCTGCACTGGTATCAACACAAACCTGGATCAAGCCCTAAGTTTCTGCTGCTGGTTGATAAAAAACAGTAGACATGTCACAACAGCTGACCCACCTTTTCCACAATGTTCTGTAAAGGCTGATAAAATGAATCCAAAAGTGGATCTGTTCATTTCCTCTGGTGCAGTGTCAGTGAGTGTTAACTTTGATTTCTATACTGACAAAAAAATGTAACTATTGTCAGAGCTGAGTCTACTCCACATGAATTTGTGGATTAGTGCAAGAGAAACCACTTCATTTTTAATGTGGCCATGACAAAGGAGATGGATGTAGACGTCAGGAGTACTAGTACTACACCAAAACAGTCTTCAGTCTGAGTAAGGAGGTGGTAGATATAGAAGACAGATACCTTGGAGTTCACACTGACAACAGATTCAACTGAAAATACAACACAGATGCTGTCTACAGGAAAGGACAGAGCAGACTCTACTTTTTGAGAAAACCAAGCGTGACCAAAGCGTGATTTCTTTAGTAACTTGTTTAGATGCCCTTACAGTGAATTCAATAGTGCTTCAGTGACGAAATGTCTTGATACGATGATGACTTAGTTTATTCTCAAAAGAAAAGGAGAAAGAAAGAAAATATACATTAAACAATTAGTATTATTTAATCCACCCACAAAGCTTTAAGCATCAATTGAAACCTTACATCTGCTGGCGTCTTCCACTGTTCCACGAGCTCATTCCGTCATTGACTAGGGACGCGATATTAAAACAATCTTTACTTACAGTCCTTCGCCAGCAGGTGTCGCTACATAGACAAATAATGGCTCCTACACAAGCTTTAGTGTCTACAGCAAAATGTAACAAATCTTTTATCATTCTGTTGTTGCAAATGCAATATTTTTGTCGCTATCTGTTGGGGGAGCAGCATCAGAAATAGTGATACCAAGAAAATCAACAAAGCTAGATCAATATTGGGGACATTCCTGGAGTGCTTGAAGTTAGTGGTGGAGAGAAGCATGGTAAACAAACAGTTCAAACCATCATAAGAACTCATAACATTCCCTCCACAAGTTACTGGCTAAACAGTGGAGAACTTTCAGCAAGAGAACTTCATCTCTGCTGTGACAAAGAATGCTACAGGAAGTCATTTCTGGCGACAGCAATTAGTCTTTACAATAACATTGACCTGTGTCAGCAGAGGGAGCTGACATCACTATAAACAGGCTTATAAACATTCTGTTGTCAGCCTAATTGAACTGATAAGGTCATGTACTTTTATTGTATTTTTTAATTAATAATACAACTTGCTAGTGTATAGCATGTAAAGTTATTTAAGTTCCCACCTGTATATACAATTATCATGTACATGTACATACAGTACAACCCGAATTCCAATTTTTTTTTTATTTGAATAAAATATTAATATATAAACACTAATATCAATAATATAAGTATTACGTATTAATATAAAAAGCCAATATTTTATTCACAATAGAACATGGAGAACACAACAAATGTTTAAATAGAGAAATGTTACACTTTTATTCACTAAATAAACTCATTTCAAATTTGATGCCTGCTACAGGTCTCAAAAAAGTTGGGACCGGGGCAACAAAGGGCAGAAAAAGCAAGAAATTTTGAAAATATTCAGCTGGTAGTACATCTAGCATCAGACAGTAACATCATCAAAAGCCTAAGAGAAACTGGAGAAATCTCTATGCATAAGGGACAAGGCTGAAGACCTGTGTTGGATGTTGGTGGTCTTTGGGCCCTCAGACACTGCATCACTCATCAGCATGATTGTGTTATTGACATTACTAGATGGGCCCAGGAATACTTCCAGAAACCGCTGTCGGTAAACACAAACCGCCTTGCCATCTCCAGATGCCAACTTAAGCTCTATCATGCAAAAAGGAAGCCATATGTGAATATGGTTCAGAAACACTGTTATGTCCTGTGAGTCAAAGCTCAATCAAAATGGACTGTTTCAAAGGAAAAGTGTACTATGATCAGACAAGTCCAAATTTGACATTTTTGTTGGAAATCATGGACGCCGTGTCCTCCGGGCTAAAGAGGAGGAAGACCTTCTGGTGTTATCAGCGTTCAGTTCAAAAGCCAGCATATCTGATGGGGGTACATACTGTAAGTGCATACAGTATGGGCAGGTTGCATGTTTTGGAAGGCACTGTGAATGCTGAAAAGTATATAAAGGTTTTAGATGACATCTACTTCAGGAAAGGCCTTTGTGTATTTCAGCAGGACAATGCAAAACCACATACTACAACTATTACAACAGCATGGCTTCATAGTAGAATAGTCCAGGTGCTGAATTGGTCTGCCTGCAAAAATATGAGAGGTCTCTAGGCAAAAACATAGTCACAAAGGCAGGCAAGGTGAGTAAAATCAGGTAAGGAGTACACTGAGCATAAACTTTGCAAGGTTATTATGTGTAATAATAGAATTATTAGATTATATTTAAACAGATAATAATCATGTTACATGTACATCATTACATTAATAAATGTTTGCTAAATTTTAAGCCAGAATATAAAGCCAGGTAGTTGCAATATATAAATCAAGACTCTCCCAGTAACATTGGTGACACTGTCATGTGACGCAGTGGGGTGGAGCTGTATGGAGATGTATGATGTTAACATTTTAGAGTACAGAAAGAGCTCAGAATATTTTAATTTAGCTAAAACCATTAATCATGTTCACTTTTATGTCAATATGTCTTTGTCTTTCACTTGGTGAGTTTGCATTAAGCTTTTAATTAAGTGTTAAATTAATGATTAATTAGTCATGGAGAAAGAAAATGGAGCGTTTGGGTGTGAAGCTTATAAACATTGTGTTTTCTTCTCTATGACAGGTGACTCCATGGCAGATTCAGTAGAGCCAGTTTTCACTCATAAAACTGTAGATGAAGGTGATGATGCTATTCTGTCGTGTGACTACAAAATACTCAGTGGTACAACAAACAACTACCTGCACTGGTACAGACAAGATCCACAATCTAACCCTGAGTTCCTTCTTTATATTTCTCAAAGGGGAGATACTTTCCTAGGGGCGAACACCCCTGAAAAAATGTCTGCTAAAATTAATGATAATAATAAAAGAGTGGATCTGAACATCTCCTCTGCTGCTGTATCAGACTCTGCACTATACTACTGTGCTCTGGCGCCC
>JAOTRS010142464.1:0-12513 GCA_028565755.1 Dinotopterus cunningtoni | reverse complement strand
AGTTGAGGTATACCTATGATAAAAATTACAGGCCTCTCTCATCTTTTTAAGTGGAAGAACTTGCACAATTGGTGGCTAACTAAAGACTAAATAACTTTTTGCCCCACTGTACATTTATTATTATTATCGTAGACAACATCATATTAATAGGGCACAATAATATACATTTTAATTTAATCAAGAAATCCTTAGTATTTAGTAATCTGTGAAAATAAAAATCTCTGTACATCTTTAATCTATTATTATTATCAATAATCTATCATTTATTTACAATTTATCCACACTTCAATAGTACAGTACGTTTTATTATGGTATCAGTTTTTGTTTCAATAAATATTTAATATTTCATGGACATAGTGTGAAATTTCCACAGCAGCAGCGACAGGTATCTGAAGCATCTATGTTACCATGGTAACACACAAAGGAAGTGACATCAGCGCTGGTGACCTAGCAGGGTGTTCCGAATGGTTGAGTTTTGTCGAGGGAAGTTCCCTTTACAGACATTCCGTGCAAACGGAGCAGGGAGTAGGGAGCATGTGAAGTACACTTTGAAATGGAACACAGCTCTAGTCTTCTTTGACCATTGAGAAGGGCTAGGTTAGGCATTAGCTGTTAGCAGATAACTGTTAATGAATAACCTGGTTTTCTTTAGCTTTTAAGAACACACAGACAGATTGTGAAAGTATGCAGTAAACCTTTCTCTTGAAAGAATTAAAGATTATAATTATAACGATTTCTTTACAAATTTTCTTCTTTTAACTGTCTCACGTCTGGCAGTTAAGCTCTGTGGCTCTGTTATCTGAAAAAGCCTTTAAATCGTATTTGCTCATTAACTTTAACTGCATTCAACAGGATGCAGAAAGGCCTTGTGTTGGTCCGGACCTAAAGCCTCTCATATCTCTACAACCGCCCCTGTGTATGACCTCCCAGTGTGTGTACTGTGTGAGACATTATGGGGAAGAATAAAACTTGGAACAAAGAAACAGAGATCGTTGGTGCCTTGAATGAGTATGTGTCGCTAGTACAGCTAGCTTTATTTTTCATTATTTATTTGCATTTAATTAGCGAGCTTTAAAAGTGACAAATCTATATATACAGAATACTTGAACCCCCGCCCATTTCTTCATATTAAATACATTTTAATTAAATGATGTAGATTAAATGAACGAAACAGGAACAAATGTTTTACTACGCCCGCCTGCAAATTGCCTAAAGATACGATTTAAAAATGGGTTGTTTATGTTCCAACCGCGGCAGCAACCTCATTTCCCCACCGGCCTGATCATCTGTCATCATCTGCACCTGTTTCTCTCTGGTTCATGCCTTAAGTTAGATTGATTTTTATGCCTGAAAAAATATTCCTCTGAAACTGCTCAGGCACAGGGACTGGACTGAAAATGAAAATGATATATGAAAACTTGCCATATATCTGTACACTCAGGTCCATAAATTCTGAAACTGGCATTTGGCCTTTGTACAACACCACACTGAATTTGAAATGAAACATCCAAGATGTAAAAGTCAAGACTTTGAATTAAAGGCGTTTGACAAAAGTGTGGCCTTAACCATTCAGGAATTACAGCCATTTTCATACACACCCATTTTTGTGGCCCATAAATAAAGGAACAAACCTGATTACAAACATAAGGATTGGTTTTAATGCTTGGATATAAATCCTTTGCAGGCCTGAAGTTTGGAACACATGGACATGACCAACTGCTGAGTTTCCTCCTCAAGCTCCTTTGCCTTCAGCTGCTGCATGTTTGTGGGTCTTTCTGCCTTCAGTCTTGTCTTCAGTAAGTGAAAAGCAGGCTCTATTGGGTTGAGATCAGGTGATTGTATATGCACTGTCCTGAACACTAAGTGAAATCAAATTGTAAAAAAAAAAAAAAAAAAAAAAAAACACTAGAACTCAGAGCTATGTTTAATAGTGAAAGAAAGAGAACGCACGGGATTGGGACTAAACAACTGTGTAGCTTTAAGAAACCCACTGAATCAGAAACAAAGGCTTCAGGCTGCTGGGGAACATAAACAATGGACTGTTTGGGACCAAAAATGAGGTCAGCTGACGACCTGAATATACGGGATGAGCAGGTTTTTCAATTCCAGGATTCATCTGTCTCAAACTGTGATTTAGGGACCATGAGACATCATTTTCACACATGGATTGGCCACCACAGAGTCCAGACTTTAACCCCATTGAGAATCTTTGGGATGTGATCTTGGAGAGAAATTAATGCGACTCTGGATAGAAATAAATGTTGTGATGGTGCATAAGCTTGTTGAAATGATTCAATGGCGAATACACTGCCAGAATCAAAGCAAAAGGCAGTGTGACTTTTTTTTTGTCTGGGCAGTGTATATACAGTACAGCTACTATTCATTTTCACTGGAACTTAATAAAACTCTAGCCAGGCCACGCCCACATGTGACAACAGGAGGACACAACGAGTTGAGTGAACTGAGTCAAAGCATCTGACCCACTAAAAGAAGGTAGCACGGGTTATGTTTCAAATATATATCATACCACTCTCTCTCTCTCACACACACACACACACACACACACACACACACAAAGATAAGCAGTCATGAATAATATGTTTATTGTAATACAGTAAAATATATTTTAAAATGTTAACTTTAGCGGTAACAGACTAAATGAAGTAAATATTACAGTAAACCCTGTGAACGATTTTTTTTACATTTCCACATGATGCTGTTTATCATTTTAATTGATATTAATATAAAGAAGTACACTCTATACAGTAAACGTTACAGTGATGAGAGCGTGATGATCTTTGCTGTCCCCTACAGGACACACTGTACACTGCAGCAGAGATTTCCACACTCAGCTCTTCCTCATGAACCTCTGAAGCTCATCATGAACAATTTTAGAGGTAACACCGTTATGGACCAGGACACAGTGCACACCTGAGGGACATAAACAGACAGAGACAGTTAGGACACTTTGCCTTTTTTAAGCATAAGGCAGCTTAGATAGGGTACATAATAAGTGTGTAAGGGTTTGTGTACAGGTTTTTAAGGGACTTCTGGTAGGGTACAGGGTTGAGTGGGATTAGTTCTGGGACTTTAGTCAGGATAAAGGTGTTAGTATAGATAGTCTAGTAACAGTGAGTTTGATTTGTACCCAGCCTGCTGACTTCACTGATGTTTCTTTGTTCATCATCAAAGAACATCATGTCTGTGTAGCACACCCCGCTGTCTGCCTGTAACCTAGAAAACACACACACACACACACACACACATGCAGTGTACTATACGTCTTCTCATATTGTTCTTTTTTTAAAACACACACATTACACTCTGTTTATTATAGCCTTACCTATTGAAGTGTGTGACCTTTGACCCTGGGTAAATCTCTTTGAAGGAAATATACTGGTCGAGGCTGTAGAGTGCGAGGAGCTCATTGGCTCCATCCACTTCACCTGTGCTGAATATAATAATAATAATAATAATAATAATAATAATAATAAACAAATAGTACACAAGGGTTAGACCAAAAGTAATGCAAAAGTGGGCATAACTGTATTAAGATCGTTCATGTTATACAGATGGTGTAAGTACAGTACTCAGAGGAAGAGTGTGTGATTTGACCCTCCTTCGTCTGTTAATAACAAAGTTATACACACTTTTGCATTACTTTCAGTACAGCCCTCGCAGTGTTAAAATTCTCCTCTTAATTAAAAAAAGGAATGAAATAGATTAAATTTTATTACAGAAAGGACAAAGTCCACACGAGTAAAAGCTCAGAGATTATGTGCTTATCGTGCAGCTGGCTCAGTTCCCAGGACTCTACATTCCTGACTGTGTGTTTTAGGCGTGTCAGGAGTTTAGAAAGAAAACTAAGTGGACTTCGTGTGCAGGATCAGTGAGTGATGAGTGTGTTCCTCACCGCGAGGCCACGCCGATCCGGATACCCTGAGTGTGTATAGAGCGCAGGACATCTACGGTGTCTTCATAAAGCCGGACATGATGATTGCTCGAGTCCACCACTCTCCCACTGAGAGAGACAGAGAGAGAGAGACAGAGGGACAGAGAGAGACAGAGATATAGGAGAGATGATACTCAGTTAAAACAGCAGTATAACTGACACGTACTGTATGTTCATTATTAGTGTAAACACGATACAAGAAAGAAAGGCTTACTGCTGGTCTTTGCGGAAAGGAGGATCGACGTGAGTATCCACCCAGAAAGGCCACAGGGTGTAATCTAATCAAAGACACATTACAGTAAACCTCATATCAATAAACATCATGTTAAAACACCAATAAAATCTGAGAAAAAATAAGGAGTTTGATTTTGAACCCCAAGTGGGTGTGGCCTAATCAAATGGTTTTTTTTTCCTTCTCCTTTTTCTTGCAGATTGTTATAAACTTCATAAAGACCCGGGTTTGGGGCGGCCGTGTCATCATGATGTGATTAAAGCTCTGCCAGTTCCTCAGCCTCGGCTACATAAGCACAACCCCAGACCCTGAGCAGGCAGGTGGCAGGGAGGAGCGAGTGAACACCGTAAACACTAGAGATAAAAACACTAGAGGTAAAAATCGATTCAGTTATGAACGACGATTCTTCTGTGTGCTGATTCACGTATCGCCACATTGACTCCAAAATCAAATTTTTAAAAACTATTTTTACATTTATAATGAAGCGGTCGATGGGTTTTCGGTGTAATTGGGCGTGACCGGTGATCAGCTGATCAGCCTCTGATATAAACCATTCGTTACCGAGCACAGGAGCTTCAGAGTGGCGCAATAGAAATACATTCTTTTTTGGTGATCCGCCTTTTGCTCCAAACTCTGTTAGTGTCATCACACACACTTACACCAGTCTCAAAACACAGTGTACAAACATGCACACAGCAACTCAACTCACTGTCCAGTTGATTTTTCAGACTTTGGAGGAATTTAAGGAGCTAAAACGTCGCTGTTTCTTTATAATCCTACAGGTGGCGCACCCTGAACTATTTACAAATTTTCATCTCGTGTGGTCAGAGTGAATTTTTTGCTAAGTTTGTTTAAAATGTTAAACTTGTGTATTTGTATAAGTTAGTTTGTAGTGTTTTTAAGTGAGAAAACTAACAGGCTACATTTAATTAATCGCTGAAATTTCTTTAAAGGTTTAAAATTGTAACAAAATTGGGGGAAATAATCGAATAATATGGAATAGTGATATTTATAGAATCGTGATTGCAATTTTAATAGAACCGGCACTGTGGTATCGTGATAATATCGTATTGGGTGGTGACTGCTGATTCCCGTCCCTAGTAAACACATTACGCCATACCACACGGTCACACTAATGAATGTGGTCTGGCTTTAGACGTCATCTCTCACTTAAACATCTTACAGTAAAAACCTCCCAGTTAGTCTTCCTGTCTCACAGGATCTCCCTCACTCATCATCTGTCCTGCTGTATCCTGTATTCAGGGTCGCGGGGGCCTGGAGTCTATCCCAGGAGACTTAGGGCAGGAGGCGGGGTACAGCCTGGACACGGTGCCAATCCATCACAGGGAACGAAGACACTCACACACTACAGGCAATTAGCCTAATCTGCAGGAAACTGGAGTACCCGGAGGAAACCCACCAAGCACGTGGAGAGAACATGCAAACTCCACACACACAGAGACGGGAATCGAACCCTGACCACAAGATCTCAGTCAATAATAATAAAAAAATTTAAATTAAAAAAAAAAAACTTCATAATACGCCTCACATGTTCATCTGTTGGAACACAATCCTTATACGTGGCACTACGAACACCACACAATCAGTATCGTACAGTGATTTTCATGATAACTATGTAGGAATTTCACCATGACTCATCATTAACAGGTTTTTTTTTTTTTTAAACCAGGAAGTTAAAAACTTCCTCTTAACTCTGCCTTGCTTATAACTAGTTAATGAGTTTTTTTTATTATTATTATTTAGGACACTGTAGTAAACTTGAAGCATTTTGGTTGCTGATTTACAGTTTAAATAACAATAAACTACATGTGTTTATATATAACTACAGTCCAGGTTCTGTACAAGTTACTGTAATTATAAAATCCCCGGATGTACCGGCGCGTGCATGGAACTGAATTTTGAAATTTAACGGACGTTTCTAATAAAACCGGAAGTGGTTCGAGCCGAGACTTACACGGTTTTATAAAATGTAAACTTACCGAGATCAAACACCACTAATTTAGGTTTAGACATCACTGACTATCAGCTTCTCCTCAGCTACTGGGAAACACTGATCATCTCCATCACCGACCGGAAGCGACAGTTTTATTTAAACTCCATGTGGCGCTGTTTGTTTTATTTATTAAATATATAAATGATTGTCACTACTTTATGTAAATCACCACATCTCAAAAACTACATTAAAAAACGTATTCAGTATTTTTATTATTATTATTATTATTATTATTCCGCGTTCTAAATGCGGAAGTTACGCTTCAGTCATGTGACGTTACGTCATTTCCGGATTTGTCTTCAACCTTAATTATATAGATATTTATTAAAAAGCAAGTAAATGAATAAACTGACGCCTCAAATATTTAAAACACATTCAGCATGCACATTCGTTTAATTTATACCTCAAATTATTTTTATTTATAAAACTTTAATTAAAAGTTAAATTACAACAGAAACTCAGCATACAAAATTAATTAGTTTTAGAGAAGAAAACACGTACTGCCATACAAAATCTTTAGATAAAAATGATTTAAATGCAGGTAATCCAATAAATATTAACATTACAAAAAAAACACACACACACAAAAACCACATAGCTTTTGAACGCATGTTGAAGTCACTGTTGGTAAAAGAAATGGAAGAGTTGTGTCAGGAAGAAAATGAGCTAAAGTGGTAACCAATTTTAACTACCAAAACTTTGCTATGGCCGATGCTGGATGTTTCAGCAGGGAGAAGAGTTGCGTCTGGAAGGGCGTCTGTGTGTGGATCGGATGGTCCATTGAAGCGACCCCTCGACATGTGCAGCCGAAAGACTAACAACAACAACTGATTTATTTTTTATTTTTTTACATCACTGTAGGAACATTAAGAACTAAGAAGCAATTAAAATATCAACAATCCGTCCTGTAATTCAACATAAAACTTCACACTGAACCACATTAAACATGTTTCTATTAAACAATTTGTGATGTGTTTAATGGCTAGTGCTGTGTCTTCATTGTTCCTGTGAAAAGCGTGTGAGTTACACTCAGTTAGAGGTTATTGCCAGCGCAGTTCAGTAGTATTTGATACAAGAAATAATTTCACCAGGACACTATTATCACCTACATGTTTAAAAAGAGCTACCTTTTCTAAGGATGTTCATCGTCATATTAATAAGACATCCAGACATCCAAGTAATGCTGCAGTTCTGAGTCACAACAGAGACTTATCTCAGCTCATTAGTGATCTCCTGGATAAGGAGCGTGATGGTATTGACAGCCGTGTTAGCTTAAAAGTTAAAACTTTAGAAGTTGTTTTGTTTGAGTACTGATGAGGAGGAACTAGAGCTGGACAGACTAAAGCACTAAAAGTGCCTGAAGCGCTAAATGTCTTTAGTTAGAGATGTAGGGAGTGTTAAATCAACAAACAAAAAGGAATGATAAACTATTTCAGTTTATAAGCCAAGCCGTCACTGCACTGAAACGCTTTATAAAGTTCATAGATGTCAGGTGCACCTCTAACACCAGCTTCAGTCAGGATCTAAAGACATCAGCTTAATGAGCGAGTAAAACTCCTGGGTTCTGAATGAGTTTGCTGTTGGAGTTCTGCCTGATCAGCAGATTGTTCGTTAGGGTGATGCCGGCACTCTCGCTGTGGGGTTTGCTGTAACGGCCGCTCTACGGCGTGACGCTCACTGAGCTAGGAGATGAGTTTCGTGTCTGGCTGTCTTTATGTTGCGCTCTCTGTAGGCTTGTCAGCATGCAGAGGGCTTTCTTCTCTAAAACCGTGTTCTTTTTCTTTGTGTCTTCCTCACATGCACACACACACACACACTCACGGGGTCACGCAGGCCTTAGGCGTCACACTCTCACTTTGTTTTTGGCTCAAACCTCAGTCAACTTTAAAGAGTCTGACTACTTTAAAGAAAATAAACTAAAAATTTACTCATTATGTCTTCATGTACACACACCAACACACACACACACCTGCTGGTATGAACATCCCCAGACACGAGACCTGCTTTTGTGTGTCTTTAGTATCCGTCTAATTCGAGGTCGGGCATTTTAAATACTATTTTCTGTGTCAGCTGCTTAAAGTCAATATGAGCCGCGAAGTGTAAATCCATTGCTAAGTAGCGAAGAGAACGCGGGGGCTAATCAGCACAAGGCTTGTATGTTCACATCTGGTTTTATCTTGATTTAGGTGACACTTGTGGATAGATGACGGAAAAGCATTGGAAAACACTTTAATATGGAGTTAATGTTTAATCTGAGCTGATGGTAGTGCAGCGCTTTATATACTCATAACTCTCTTACACACACACACACACACACACACACACACACATGCTATTTTTCTCCAGTTTGTCAATCCAGTAAATGAATGCTGCACTACTCCTGAAATCAACTTCAACCTTAAACTCAATAATCAAAAGGAAACATTTCAGCTTTTTTACTTTTTAATATTAAAACCATATTTTTTTGTTGTTGTTGTAAAAGTGTCTCAATCTCTTACTCACACACTTAATGGGAGATGTGTTTTTCCTCATCACAGCACTGTAGCTGTGTTTGAAATGTTCTCTGAAATGCTGTCATGTGATTAAAATGCCTTGTTAAGATTCCCGGCCTGTAATCTCTAACACAGTTTATATTGAATCACTCAACTCCAGTGTGCATTACTGTAGGTTTATCAATACGTTGCAAAGAATGTGGAAGATAAAACTATTTAAAATACAGATAACAAACACACACAATCACACACATGTAAGGAGTTAAGTAAAGGACGTCCTGCTCTGAACTGATTGTGTGTGTAAATACGAAACATGGTCAGGATTAGTGTTTAGATTAGATGTTTTGTGGAACGTGCTAATGCAAATAATGATATAAAGTGAATAGCTGGTGTAGAGCTCGTCCTGCGTGTGGAGACGAGAGGATAAAGAGGAGATGTTCTTAAAATGTTTATGTTTATAGAGAACAGTGTGTCAGAAATCACAGCATGCAGGTTTAGTGCACAATGCTAAACTGTTGTCATCATCATCTTCATCGTCATCATTATTTTCTTTTGATTCTGTAAAGCTGCATTTGCTTTGCTAATGCCTTTTGTTTAAAGTGCTATATAAATATCATTGATTCAAATTAAATCATCATCACAACCATCATCATCATCACCACAATCATCATCATCATCATCACCACCACCATCATCATCATCATCATCATTATCATCACAACCATCACCACCACCATCATCATCATCACAACCATCATCTTCATCATCATCATCACAACCATCACCACCACCATCATCATCACCACAGTCGTCATCATCATCATCGGAACATTATTATAATCATCATCATCATCACAACCATCACAAACATCACCATCATCATCATCATCTTCCTCACAACCATCTCAAATATTATCACCACCACCACCACCATCATCATCACCAACACCATCATCATCGTCATCATCATCATCATCATCACAACCATCACCATTACCACCACCATCATTATCATTACCAGCATCACAATCATCATAATTATTATCATCATCAGTATCACAACCATCGCAAGCATCATCATTACCATCATCATCACTAGGGCCAGGGGTAGCTCAGTGGTTAAGGCATTGGACTATGGTTCGGAAGATCCCAGGTTCAAATCACACAACCACCAAGTTGCCACTGTTGGGCCCTTGAGCAAGGCCCTTAACCCTCAACTACTCAGATGTGTAATGAGATAAAATAAAAAAAAGTAAGTCGCTCTGGATAAGAGCGCCTGCCAAATGCCTAAATGTAAATGTAATCACCATCACAACCATCGCAAGCATCACCATCATCACCACCATCACAAACATCATCATCATCAAAACCATCGCAAGCATCATCATCATCACCATCACAAGCATCATCATTACCATCATCATTGTCATCACATCCATCACATTTTTACATTGACATTTTAGGCATTTGGCAGTCACCTCATCCAGAACGACATTTTTATCTTATTATACATCTGAGCAGTGGAGGGTTAAGGGTCTTACTCAAGGGCCCAACAGGGACTACTTGGTGGTTGTGGGATTTGAACCTGGGACCGTAGTCCAATGCCCTGACCATTGAGCTACCCCTGACCCCATCACAAACATCATCATCATTATCATCATCATCATCATTGTCATAACACCATCATCACAAACATCATTATCACCACCACAATCATCATCATCATCATCATCGGAACATCATTATAATCATCATCATCATCACAACCATCACAAACATCACCACCATCATCATCATCTTCCTCACAACCATCTCAAATATTATCACCACCACCACCACCATCATCATCCTCACAACCATCTTAAATATTATCACCACCACCACCACCATCATCATCATCATCCTCACAACTATCACAAATATTATCACCACCACCACCACCACCATCATAATTATCATCATCCTCACAACTATCACAAATATCATCACCACCACCATCATCATCATCATCATTCTCATAGCTATTACAAATATTATCACCACCACCATCATCATCATCATCACAACCATCACAACTCAGGACAAGTTCAGGGAAAGAAGCATTAGATGTTTTAAGGAAGACTGGACTGGAAAATCAGCTGTAAGAGGCTGGGAAGTTGAGGGAGAGTGAAACCTACAGTTGGCGGTAAAATAACCAACCTACTGGTTCCAAAAGCTGTTAAACAAAAAGAAAAAGATCATCAGCATCAGCATCGCCATCAACACAACCATCACACATCATCACAATCATCTTCTTCCTCCTCCCCCTCATAGTCATCATCACCCTCATAATATTATTATCATTATTATTATTATTATAATTATTATTATAATTATTATTATTACCTACTATTATTGGCTTAACTACCAGTCCGTTTATAGCAACTACTAAAGACTCGCAGTAGTTAAAGGTTTAGTCCCTTTACCGACCACTAGGGCTAAATAACTAAACCACTACAGGTTATAACTTCTTATCTGTTTATGGTTACATTTATTGTCCTGAGAAACAGGTTAGTTACATACGTTATAGCAGCTATAAACACTCGTCCCCTCATCAGCCTGTCTTTATTCTCTCTCTTAAAGTTCATAGGAGAAAAACTCACAGGTTGTCATTTTACTCAGAAACCACAAAGCAGTGTAAACTCTTCCGTCCTGAAGGTGTGTGAGAGCTTACAGTTACAGCTGTACCTCTGACTGTTACACAGCACCGACACTGGAGACTCCTTCCTTATACTGGTTTAAAAACACCTGATGTTTCAACAAAATTTCAGAACATGTTTAGTCTGTGTACAGTATTACCATCGTGAATGAGCGAGAATGAGCGTTAGAGAGAATTTATTAACTTTCTGATAAAATATAAGACAGTGACACACGATCATGACACTGAGTGAGTGTTTGTGTGCTGACTCTGAGGAATGAATGATGGTCTGTGAATGATCATCAAGCTGTCCTGCTGTGTCTGCACACACACACACACACACACACACACACACACATCAAGATTGAGTTCAAAAGTCCACCTGTGCTAGAGAAAACGGTTTTTATTTCATCACGTACGCTGAACATGTACACATTGACGTTATTAACCGGAGAGACAGATTCAGTCTGAGCGTTCTTTCCCTGCTCACACACACATCTCGTTTAAACACAGCTCCAGGCTCTGTATTAATCACCGCGGCGCCTTAACAACGAACATCTCACAGCCTCTCGGCCAATCGCAACACACCGTCCTGGATTTACACTTTTGACAAAGTAGTTTTTTGTCTCATAAATAGCTAATTTAAAATATAAAATTTAAAATAAATCAATAAAAATAGATAGAAGTTGTGACAAGCAGTAATTTCGAATGATTTTCACCTGCATGACTACCTTACATATAATTATAAACTTTATATAAATCTCCAACTGAATCACTTCAGTTAGTATCACAAGTCAGCTCCAAAAATATTGGCACCCTTGCTTAAAAAAAGGTATTTAAAATACAACCAACAAAAATCTAAATCATAACCAATATACAGTATGTTCAGCTAAAGACATACTGTATGTTTATGTTAACATTCAAGTGTATTTTAGTATTTGGTGTAGTTTTAAAATGCTTTTTACACTACATTTATGCAGCATTTCAACCAATTTAATTATGTAATTTTCTATTTTTTCTTCAATATAGTTTTTCTGTCACTGATAATGGATGTATTATTATTTTTTAATTGTTATTGTTGTTGTTGTTGTTGTTGTTGTTTTTCATTGTTTTAATTTCTGCTTTTATTTCAAATTGAAAAACAAT
>JAOTRS010142412.1:0-12516 GCA_028565755.1 Dinotopterus cunningtoni | reverse complement strand
AAAAGTATTGAGGCAAAAGTAAAATTCAGTGTTCTAATGGCATTCTTAATGGCATTCAAGACGTCTGCAGTACTCTGGTGTCATTCTCTCAATCCGTGCCTGCTTGATTGCTTCCTGAAGCTCATGTGCTGTAATTTCGCCCCAGCAGTTCACAATTCACTCGAGAATTTCCTAGATTTAGCTATTTTTGTGCAGACAAAAAATGTTGACCACCCGGCTTCAGAAATTAAAAGTCCAGCCGCGTATTTGTTCCATCCATTAACTGAACCAGCTGATTCTCATTAGCGAAACTCTTCAGCCAGATAGGCTTGGATTTCATTTGTGACATCGCATGTGCTGTGCACAAGGAGAACTATAATACATGGCATATGCTGTCTTAATAATTTTGGCCACTATTGTAGATACTGTGGTGTTGGGGGGGGCGGAGCATATCCCAGGAGACTTACACACATACACACACTACGGGCAATGGGAACGCCATTTAGTCTAATCTGCATGTCTTCGGACTGTGGGTGGAAACTGGAGTACCCGGAGGAAACCCACCAAGCACGGGGAAAGCATAGAAACTGCATATGCACACAGACCCAGACAGGTGGGAATCCAACCCGGACCCGGACCCTGGAGGTGCAAGGGCCACCGCTGTGAATTGCAAATTTGTTTTCCAGTGTGAAGCAAGACCAAGTTTGTAAGAGGTTCTGAATATATTCGAGACTGGACCCAGTGCCAGTTTGTCAGTTAGATTGTTTCATACAGTATATTCATGATTTCAGCCAGACTGAGTCATCTAATAAAATGCCACTACAGCTCCATTGATCTTTCTCTTTCATCTCTCCTTCTTAATCAATACATTTCTCTCATACACTAACCATTAACTACAATTTAGGCATTAATGAACAGACCAGAGCAGTCTTTTGTGAATCGGCAGATGTGGAGGTTACTCAAGCTTGAGCGGGGGGCATCTCTCTCGGGGTTTTCTCTGACTCTTTATAAAACTGCCAAATGAAGCGTAGAGGAGTTGGTTAATTGGTTTAATTAGGACCGTAATTAATTACATGATGCACTTAAAGGCTTTTGTGGCTATGATCTTACCGTGTTATACCAGCAGAATACTAAAACAGATGTGAATATGGTGAAGTGGTGAGAAAAAGTCACACTTTTGTTCAAGTCACACTTTAACACTTTGAAGATCGATGCATCAGGGCTTTGTCTTTAAATCAAAGTATTCAAGTATATCAAGCTATTTTAAATATAATAACTTTACAGTATTATTATTTTTCTTACTGTATGAGTTAACGTTCGAACATTTTGAACACTTGGAAAATATCACAGTACTGTACATTACAGTATATACTGCGCTACAACAGATACACATTAGAAAGTTTATTCATTCATTTACCTTCAGTAACAACTTTTTTACTCATTTTTTATCAGGGTTGTAGTAAATCTGGTGGAGTAGATCTTTCTTAAGATCAAAGCATGCAAGGCAGGAATACACCCCCGGATAGGACGTAGTGATTTCTGTTCAAACAAAGAAGCTCGAAAAAGCTCGAGACTAGTTAAGGAAACGTTACAAACCTACAGTAATATTCAGTTCAACACCCAATGTGGTGGCCAGTTCATGTGCGAAAATGATCCCTCATGCTTCCAGAACCACAGTTTCACAATCTGATGACTAAATATGCCTCATGCCATCAAGGAAGATAAACTCCATAGATGTAATAACTTGATCTTTCAGTACATTCAGGTCGTCAACTGACTTCATTTTATTGCCACGAACGTTGCCGAGTCTAGACCTGAGCATCTGAAGCAACCCCAGATCATAACACTGCCTCCAGAAGTGCATCGCTTCATGCGCTTCCGTTCTTACCCTGATGCACCCATCGCTCTGGAATAGGGTCAATCTGGACTCATCAGATCTAGTCACATGACCTTTTTCCATCGCTCCAAAGTCCAATATTTATGTTCCCTAGCAAACTAAAGTCTTTTTTCGGTGGATGAGTCTCACGAACAACTAAACATACTGTAGCTATGGTACAGCACTATTCTTTTAGGTTTTAATAATGTGTTGAAGGGTTTTTAACCCAGTTCCAGTCATTTCAACAACCTCCTTAGTTGTTTGCTTTGCTTAATGCAGGAAATTTTATTTATTTATTTTTTTTTAAATCAGAAGATAAACATTCTGGACCAATTGTAATTCTTACCACCACTAGTACTACTACTACTACTGCTACTACTAAGAAGACTAGTCAAAAATTATCCGCACAAAAAAAATCCGGTTATTTTAAGACTCCTGTTGGCCTTATCAGCGCTTTGTATTCTACTGTCTCCCCAGTCGCCGCTGTGTAGGTGTTGAACGTGTTACATGAGTTTATTTCTAACTGCATTTGGAGCAAAAATAGATGCCACACTTAGGATTAGCACTTAAGAAGAGCAGCATGCAGCAATTTCATTATGTTTGTTTGGTCTGAGGGTGTACCTGGTGCCGAAACAACTAACGGAAGAACGTAAACAGAAGCGTTCGGATATCAGCAAACAAAATTTGGAGCAATACTCCAATGAAGGTGAAAGTATCCTAAAGAGAATCCTAACTCTTCTGAGATGAGACACGGATTCATCACTATGAGCCTGAGAGTAAACAGCATGGAACGTAAGGAACGGAAACATCTTCAAGTGCTGACCGAGAAAAAGTTCAAAAATTAACTATCAGCTGGAAAATTCATCAATGCTTACAGTTTCTTGGGATCCTCAAGGGCCAGTATTGGAACATTATCAGGACGAAGGTTCAATAATCGACAGTGCTCGTTACAGTGAGACGCTTATTGAAGAGCTGAAACCTAAACTTTGAAAGGTCCTTTGAGGACTGATATCCAAGGCCGTTGTGATCTTGCATGACAATGCACGTCCACACACTTTTGGTAAGTGTGGTAAGAAAAAAGAAAAAGCTGTCAACACAATACACACCTGTTTAGGTTGATTTATTTGTTCATTTGTCCGTTCTGTTTTTGTAATAAAAGTTTTTTTTTCTACTGAAACTCTTAGTAAAAGACATCTTAATCTAAATCTTAATGCATTAAATACAGGTTTGTTGCTTTATTTTTTAAACAAATACACTCACTCTCTCTTCGTCTTTACCGGTTAATCCTGTATACAGAGTCGCAGGGGGGCCTGGAGCCTATCCCAGGAGACTTAGGGCACATCCTGGACGGGGTGCCAATCTATCGCAGGGCACACACACATACACTCATTCACACACTACTGCCAATTTGGAAACACCAATTAGCCTAGTCTTTGGACAGTGGGAGGAAACCGGAGAACCCGGAGAAACCCACCAAACACAGGGAGAACATGAAAACTCCATGCACACGGACCAAAGGTGGGAATCAAACCCGGACCCTGGAGGTGCAGGACAATAATGCTAATCACTAAGCCACCTTGCCATATAGGCTTGATTAAAAATGTATTTAAAATTTTTCAACATTCCATTTATATTAATGAATAAACCTGCTGAGTTAATTCAAATGTGTTTAAGCACATTTTTTTTTCTGAGGATTTATCAACATCAGAATTATATTATAATTATTGCAAATGAATAATAGTTCAGACAAATCTACTACAAATGTGCATTTAACTAGACAAAAAAAGATCACTAACATCTGTGGATCTTTAAGTAAATACATTTTTAATTTTTAAAAGAAGAAACTGTTTAATTATAAATGAAAGACGAGTGCTGGAGCACCTTACATACAGAACAGTCTCAGTCAAAAAAGTTAGTTTCAATCAGTTTTATAAATTCAGTTAAATTATTTTGCAATGTAAATTCACAGAGTGTGTGTAGAGTGCTTTTCAGAGACATTTGGTGTCTATGGGGACCAGTTCCGTCCAATCTGATGCCACAGAAAAGCCAATGCAGCACAAAACGTCAATGCTGGCTATAATAGAAAGGTATCAGAACACCCAGTGCATCACAGCCTGCTGCGTATGAGGCTTAGCAGGCAAAGAGTTGCCTTTTTGTTAACCTGTTATCCGCCATAATTATTATTTCTCAACATATCTCGACTTAGCAAATAATTCACTCCTAGCACACAGGATGAAAATGTGTGAATAGTTCAGAGTGCACCGCCTGTAGGATTATAAAGAAATGTTTTACTACCTCAAACGCCTCCAAGGGCTAAAAACTCGTCTTGACAGTGAGCGCGCGGGTTGAGTGACTGTCAGCGTTTTGGGGCTGATGTAAGCGTGTGTATAGGTGGGTTCGAGATTAATCCGCTCACAAAGTGGAGTTTGGAAAAATAGGCAGATCGGAGGCTGTTAACGTATGATTTTTTAAAAAAATGGTAAGGCTATAAAAAATGCGTTTTTTTTGCGCCACTTGGAAGCTTCTGCGCTCGGTACAGAATCGTTTATATATGAGGCTGAACAAACTGAAAACCAGCCAAATCTGGTCATTGGCTGATAATATCTCTATTATTAATGTAAAAAAAAATAAAATAAAATCTATTTTAGAGTCAGGCATCGCCACACAAAGAATCGTGATTCATAACTGAATTGATTTTTTTTTCCATCTCTAGTGCGTACATTCATTTCACCAACTTCTTCACACGACATATTCAATTCTCCAGCTAGATGTTTAGATAGATGACTTTCTCGTATGACAATTTATTGTCTGAATTTTTTCCCTAAATCAGTAATTTTAAAGCGATTTAAATACAGTTCATCAGTTTAACTTTAGTTTTTGGGTTCGTCACATTGGACAACTATCTGAAAAAGTTCTCTGGACATTTTTTTTTTTTATCAGAATGTACTTTAAAACTAGACGCCTCGAGTGTTTCTAGGATCCTTTTAAACGACATTACATTAGTATTCCTGTACGAATTTGTAGGATGATTTTTCTTTTAATTCCAGTGAAGAAAGATCATTAAAAAAAAAATGACAGAAATCCGAGATCTGAAGCTCTGTGCGCAGCATGGGGTTTTCATGGGCTGTATGGGGTAGTGCTGTGAATAAGAACATTTCTAGTGTTTGTACAGAAACATGGATGAATTTTGGAGCAGTATTTAGGTCATGCTCTTGGAGCGAACCACTGATGGAAAAATGAACAGCGCACCTCGAGGTAGTTTAATGATATTTATCTCGTGACCTGGTAGGGGTGCCAGGTGCTGAAGATAATATCTGTGAATTGCAGATGGGTACTGTGAATCTAAAATAACTGGTAGCCCATGAAAAGAGAGAGTCTATTTATTATTATTTTGGGAGAAATTCTTTCCTATTTTACAGGAAACTGTGAGAAAAAAAATATTGTATGGGTTAACATATATTTTTTTAAAAATATCTTTAAAAAATTTTTAAATCCTTGTGTTAACTTGTAGCAAACAGAATGGTTCTGTGATAATAATAATAATAATAATAATAAAAGCTACAGTATGTAATAAACCCAATACCACAAAGTGTGTAATCCACAAATAATACATATCAGCAGATCTGATATGAAGACAATGATTTTATTTGGCTCCTAATCAAAATATTTGCTGTAATGTTGTTGTTTTATCATGCAGATGTTCCTCTCCTGGAACATCTGCATGATGATGATCTTTGCCGAGCTCACATTCTCATGCTTTAACAACAACATTAAGAAAATATGCGATCATGACGAGGAGCTAAACGCTGGTTTGCCACCAGTAGGAATAAAAATGTGCTGTTCTGCATTCTCAGGACACCCGAAGATGACGTATGCGTTTTCCATTAGCAAGTGTCAAGCGTAGCGCTGCAGTTTGTCACTGTTATACGTACAGCCCAGTGCCAGCATAATAAATCTGCTTTATGGTGAAATGGCCGAATTCCTAAGCAACGGAATGAAATGGAAGCCAGTGTTTGCTAGCTGAACCTTTCAAGGTCACATAATGCTACCTGAATCCTAAGCTTTTGTGGAGCAGAAAAGCAGGCTTACATCACACCTGTTTTTTTTTTCCCTTAATGAATGGTCACATTGTGAGGTATAGCAGGAGGAAAGCTAAGGAGTATTGAAAGTCAGTAAAGTTGAGAACATGCGAGTATTGAGGTAAAACACAAGCTATGACTCATACAGCAGCTTTGACAATCAGCATTCGCTATAATTCGTAATACAATTTCTTTCAGAATTCAAAATACAAGAGGCGTTCGATTCAGTCTAGGACTTTTGATTGTGTGGAACAACAGAACACAGTTATGAGAGTGAAAACTCGATTTGTTTCTCTATATAAGCCCCTGCTACACTCATGCACTTATCCCAGCACTTCACCAGTGGCATCAAGGTAGAAAGTTTTCTCAGTACGCCAGAGCCATGATCAGTCTGCCTGTTTCATGTATAAAACGGCTAGAAGCGAGGTCAGGACTGTAAGGAGGATGTGGCATTAACTCCCAGCCGAGTTCCTGTGGTGCTGGTGTATGATTGTGTGTACAGTTCCCACAGACAGATGCGTCTCTTCTTAAAGTTGCAGACAAGTTATCCAGCGAGTTTTAAGGATCAGGTGTTCTACTCCCTAAATGTTCATGGAACACTGCAGTACTGGTGCGTAGTCATATTGGAACAGAAAGGGGCCGTCCCCAAACTGTTCCCACGAAGTTGGGAACATGAAATTGTCCAAAATGTCTTGGTATGCTGAAGCATTAAGATCTAGTTCCTTTCACTGGAACCAAGGGGCCGAGAAAACAACCCCGCACCAGTTCCAACATGACTGCTCACCAGTGCATACAGCAAGGTCCATAAAGACATGGATGAGCAAGTTTGGTGTGGAAGAACTTGACTGGCCTGCACCAATCAACCCGATAAAACACCTAGAGCCAGGCCTTCTCGTCCAATATCATTGTCTGACCTCACAAATGCGCTTTTGGAGGAATGGTCAAAAATTCCCAAAGGTTTTCGGGTGCACTCCGAAAGCCTTCCCAGAAGAGTTGAAGCTGAAGGGTGGGTCAGCATCTTGTGAAACTCTATGAATTAAAAATTGGATGTTTCTCAAATTCATATATATGTGAAGGCAGGCAAGCAAATATTTTTGGCAATATTGTGTAGATACCAGAAATTTCTGGTATCTACAAGTGTCAAGGTTAAACAATTGTATATCAGTTATAAACAACGTACTCAGATCATCGTGGCATGTGCAGGACATAGGGTGCATATACAGTGCGTGAGAGGAACCAGTACAGTTCAGTATGTAGGGCGATTAGGATGGCTCAGTGGTTAAGGCAATGGGCTATGGTTCGAAAGGTCCCAGGTTCAAAGCCCTGTGACCACCAAGTTACTGCTGTTGTACCCTTGAGCAAGGCCCTTAACCTTCAACTGCTCAGATGTATAATGGGATGATAAAAAAAAAGTAAGTCGCTCTGGATAAGGGTATCTGCCAAATGCTTAAAATATAATAGTGAGCATTAAGGTCTAAACAAAAAAAAAATTACCCAACACCCTGTTTTTCCTGCATTTCCAGGAGAGTGGCTCAGTCTATCTTCAGTTCTCATGTTCCACGGCACTACAGCTAGAGGTCGTCTTCGAGGTTCTGGAGGAGTTCGACTGGACAGCTTTTTCAGTGGTCACTACTCGCCACCATGGCTACGAAGACTTCCTGGACATGGTGGAGGGCATCACAGATGGCTCGTTTATTGGCTGGGAGAGAAAGAGCACGGTGATGCTCAACCTCACTGATGATCCGGGAGGGGCAAGGACCCGCAGGATGCTGAAAGAGAACGAGGCGCAGGTAAGGAAAAAAATAATAAGGAGGTGCTACTCTTTCCTGTGTTTCTTTTCAAGCAGGTAATTGGTCACTTTAATGTTTTACCGTAGTGCAATGTCATGAGTGAGGATGAACTTGAAACCCTGACCCATTTTCCGCTTGCACTAGTCATGCCCTGCAAAACAATGTTATATGGAATTTCAGTAGGAATTTGAGATGCACGTGCTATAGAACTTAATTAATCTTTAACAAGACTCCTGTTTTTTGTGTTTTTGCATAAGTTCTGTAAATTTCTATAGGTGCATGTTTTATAGAATTTTTGTACTCTAAAAACATGCAATATGATTTTATAGAGCTTCTGCATGAAAATCCAAACTATGCTCAACTCTTTAAAACTCTATAGATAGAGTTAGTAAGGGTCTAGAGAGCTCATACTAAGACATACTGTAGTGATTTAGTTCTGTTGAACTCTTACTGGGCGGAATGGTGGCTTCGTGTTTAGTACTGTCACCTTGCACCTCCAGGTTCTGGGTTCGATTCCCACTTCAGGTCTATGTGCATGTTTGCACGTTCTCCCCATGGTTCGTAGGTTTTCTACTGGTTAGGTTACTCTGGTTTCTTCCCACACTTCAAAGACATGAAGATTAGGCTAACTGTTGTTCCCAAATTGCTCTAGTGTGTGAATGAGTGTGTGCCAAGCAATGAATTGTCACCCCGTCCAGGGTGTACCCTGCCTCATGCCCTAAGTCTCCTGGGGTCCAGCCCCCCGTCACCCTGTACACAATGACGGGTGACACAAAGACGTACAAAAATAAAATTGTATAGATGAGGGGTGGGCTAGTTCAGTCCCAGAAAGAGAGAGAGCGAGAGAGTCCTGCAGATTTCAGCTTCAAACTTGAAAAAAATCTCACCTGTCTATAGCCTCAGTAATCCTGAAGACCTTGATTAGCTTGTTCAGGTGTGTTTAATTAGGGTTGGAGCTGAATCCTGTACCCAGGATTGCGGCTCTCTAGGACTGAACTTGCCCACCGCTGGTATAGATGATGGAGGAGTGAGTGTGTTTGTACAAAAATAAAGAACGAAAGTTTGAAAGTGACGTGCCTAAGCATGCTCGTGTCCAACAGAGTAAAAGTGGTGAATGAAGAAACAAAATATAATTCTTGTACAAAGAGGTGAGATCTTGCTTTGAGAAAATGACACGTCGTGTAAATCAACCGGAAGTGCTTTTTTTTTGTTGTTGTTGTTGAAGATTGTGACACTGATGGAGAACTGTGTCATTTTGAAGACCGAATTGATCCAGTCGTCTGGATCTGAGTAACTGAGTAACCGAGATACTGAGAAACAAGAATTTTGTTTTTATTTTGAGAGATACAGTGCCTGGACTGGAGGCCTTGAAGGACACAGGGTGTTGCCACTGGATACCACGCTTTAGAGCAAAATTACCCTTTATCATTTCGCTATTTTTAAATTTAATACTGTTAGTTATCCTACAATTTAAGTAATTTAATCACCCACATGTATTTTTTAGAGATTTTGTCTTCTTTAAAGACAAAATTATTCCCATTTATACTCATATCTGTTTCTTTGCCCTTCCAGTTATTCCCCCCTTTTTGGTTTTCAACAGTCTCAAATTCAAAAGATTGCATTACTCATTCAAATACTGAAAGGCAAATGGCATGAAACCAAACCACCAATCAAAATGACTAAACCTACTCAGTGCAGTGTAAATTTCTAGTGCATTTGTTTTAATGGGATAATAAGTCCTTTGTTCGTTGACGACTGTTGATGAGTTGATTGCCTGAGTTACTTTCCCAAGAAATCAGGCTAAAAATCTATAAGGGAAAAAAACTAGATTAAATCAATTATTAAGGTATTCAGGAGCTCAGGTTGTACAACTTGGAGACTGTTTTTCTTTAGTGACCTCCTTATATCCCAGTTGTTGTTTCTTCTGAGTTCTCGTTTGTTGAATGCGTTTCATCAATGGCAATAAGTGCTATCCAGGTGCTGGATGCTGCTGATGCTCAAGTGAGGACATATTATATATTTATACCTTTGTGTATTGATCGTACTGGCAACAAAAGTGGTTAACAGTTTTACTGCTAGGGTTGGGACACTTTCTTTTAGTTAATATGACAGATGTGTCCTGACAGATGTTTCAATTCAATTCCCAATACAGTTTTATTTGTATACAAGCTTTTAACACAAAGCAACTTTAAACATTAAAAGAATTATGGAAATATATGTATATTGCGATGACAATAGGAAGAAACCCAGAGGAACCAGACTCAACAGGAAACCCATCCTCATTTGCCTGATATCAGATAGTATGATGATAAATCAGTCCTTGCTATGTCTGTGTGCAATGAGTTTGCAAGTTCAATATAACATGAGAGGTGTTTAAGTAAATGTAAAGTTGTTGGAGACTCGGGTAAGAAAAACTTCTCGTGGGAGTTTCAGTCTCAAATTATTAAGTGAGTTACAAGCCATCATCAAAAAACTGCCTGCATCAGCAGAGTCCAAGACCATCTTCTTGGTCATTAAGTGAAACGGACCTCAGTCAACACACGCATACCTATCTAGCTTCATGCTCCAGTGCAGGGTCCTGTCTAGCTTGTACAAACTTTAGGCTAAAAAGTCACACACTTGAAACCCCCATGGGCTTTAAATGCTTCAGCCGAGGTCCCTTAGAGCATATCGCTCAAGGGTAGCGACTGAAACAAAAATGCCCTACAGTCAAAAACATCACTTCTTGGGCAATGATTTCAGCAGATCTCTGGGTTCAGATGAGATTGTTGCTAGGATTCAACCTGTGGTTGCACCAGCTGCCCCCTTTCCAGGGATCAGGGCCTTGTCAATATCAGACCCAAACAAAGGGTCTCTTTTGTCACAAGGAGTTTTTGGCCACTTGAGGAATGGCACAATTAAAAATGTAGAGTTTCTAAACAAGAAGTTTCCCTTATTCTTGTTCACAAAAAGGCTGGTTGGTATTTTGTCTAAATTAATATTTGACATGGTCGAACTGGTTCCTAAAGACCCTGCTTCTTCGTATGCTAAGCTTGTCTGATGCAGTTCATGCATTCTGAGATACCATGAGCATAGCATACTGGAACCTGTTGGTCCCCACTGTAAGGTGAGCTGTTTCCACATTGTTGTTGTTATGCTCAAAGTTCTGGCACTTATGGTGGCATGGGTTTGAGTGTCTCTCTCTCTTTGTTTTGCATGGACGCTTGTTAATTTTCAATATAGTGTACATGCTGGTATCGTAGACATGCTCTTGACAAGAAAGCTTGTATTATGCAGTCATGACACAGAAGTAGTTATCAAGAGGCAAGAATTCTTTCTCTTGGTAAAAAATCGCCAATGCCAAATCTTCACAGGCGATTATGGATTCCGATGACATATCCAGAGAGCACAAGCATATGGCATAGGGTGATACACCATTTGCTGGAAAACTAATTATATGCCACTACATTGTACACTGCATAGAATTCAGCAACTAGGTCAGAGAGTCCTCCATTGGTGATGGAAAGGAAGATTTGGTGCCCTCAGTCAGGCCATGTCCCAACCAAGCCTGAAGGTTATATGTGGCGGTTATTGCAGTGGCACCACAATGTCTGGGAACTTTACTAGACTCTAGACTTTCATAGACTCTTTACTACTTTGTACAAAAGCATCTCCATCCTTCATTGTTTCATAGGAACCCAACTTGAGAGTTGAAGGGTGAGCCTCCAGTGCAATAATGATGAGTGGCACCTTTTTAAAGTTTTATAAGCATATTACTACTCTTTTAAGTGAGGGAATTTAGAGACTCTTACCCAATAAATTTGCTCTAATTACCCAACTTTGTGAATCAGATAAGCTGGTATGTGTAATGCTACAGAGCAGAGTCATATTAAATGACGCCTTCCATCTGACCCAAAGGTGACTGACTCAATTCCGTCGGGGCTGTCACACACACCAGCAGTGCTTCTCTGCATTCACTGACTTGAGACATTCATTCTCCCCAGTGTCAAAGAAGTGGGACTTTGCAGACCCTAATCAGTGTCTGCACATCAGAGGGGGTCTCCACGCCGAGTATGTGCACAGAGAAAAACAGAAGGACAAGGCAGCTGGAGAAGAAAGCAAAATAAATGTAAATGCTGTGGAACTGTGTGTGGTAGAAGTGTGAAGGGAAACTACAGTAAGTCATTCATTCATTCATCTTCTTTACCGCTGATCCTGTACAGCCTATCCCAGGAAACTTTAGGCACGAGGCAGGGTACATTCTGGACAGGATGCCAGTCCATCTTAGGCACGCACACACAATGGGCGCCAAGTAGCCTAATCTGCATGTCTTTGGACTGTTGGAGGAAACCGGAGGAAACTCACCAAGGAGGAAACTCACCAAGCACGGGAAGAACATTCAAACTCTATGCACACCGACCCGAGGTGGGAATCGAACCCTCGACCCTGGAGGTGCGAGGCCACCATGTCGCCTACAGAATGATAATGAGCTTTTGGAGCCAGTGCAGAAATAATTCAGTCGAAAGCATTACAATTACAATACTGACAATATTACAATATTTTTATGCAAACAAATAATAGACAAAACTGGGACAGAATCTGTAGAAGATATGTTGTAGTTCTATTTAAAAGAACCCTGTATCTGAGAAAAAAGCTAGCAATTTATGTTTAAAAGATACGACTTGCCTTAGGTTTTTGTAAGGTACAGTGGCTTGCAAAAGTATTCGGCCCCCTTAAACTTTTCCACATTTTGTCACATTACAGCCACAAACATAAATCAATTTTATTGGAATTCCACGTGAAAGACCAATAC
>JAOTRS010142377.1:0-12520 GCA_028565755.1 Dinotopterus cunningtoni | reverse complement strand
TATGATTATAGTGTTGGAAATTGGTAATATTGGTAATATTTTTGGGCGGCTGGAACAGATTATCACATTTACATTATTTCCAATGGGAAATGCGTTTGCAATACGAAATTTCGTCTTAAGAACTCGCCTCCGGAATGGATAAGATTCGTATGATAAAAAAAAAAAAAAAATGTGTGATGACAAAAAAATTCTGTTTTACCGCAACAGGCTGCAAAATGCTTGAAGATGCAATTTAAACAACCTCAGCAGCGACCTCATTTCCCCTCTCGTCTGTTCCAAACACTTAGCATTCAGCATCACCGGTAAACTTATCACTTGCCTGATCATCTGTCATCATCTGCACCTGTTTCTCAATGGTTTATGCCGTAAGTTAGATGATTTTGATGCTCGAATGATTCAGAGGTAACTGTGTGAATTAATAAACAAACAAAAAAATCCTTTGAAACTGCTCAGGTACGAGGACTAAAGTGAAAATGAGAGGCCTTCAGGAACCCTGGAGAACTATTCCTCAAGACTACATTAAAAATACAAGAAAGTCTGACTCTTTGGAAGCAAAATATGAATAAATAAAGGGGGCTTAAGACTTCCTGTATGTAGTAGCATCCTGGGTGGGTGTAGGGTGCTGCATCGGCGTGCACGCTACAAGCCGAGAAACTCTGACTCACGTTGTAGGGAAGAGAAGGTTACGTGACAGAGTGTGTGTGCTGTGGTACCTCCTGCTGCACGACTGAATAAAAGTGGAGAGAGGGAAAGATGATCACACGGTGACTAATTCTGAGATAATCACCGTATTGCCACTCTCGCTATCTTAGACCTTATTAGCTCCACAGGATGCACGCTGACTCAGTCTGGCCGAGTCTCTCGAGCACGTCGAGCCTCGGCACAAGCCTCAGCCTTAATCTAGTGTCTCGCTAATGCCATGTGGCATCTTCGAAAAATAATTTGTGTGTAAATAGGCTCGCGCTCTGATTATTACCCGAGCCTCGTCCCGCTGAGGATGATCGTGTCGCCCCACGGTTATTGTTTGGTGTTTTTAGTTCACACAAGTGAGCTTTGCGCAGGTTCAGGGAGCTGTGGATTGGAGGGGTAGTCAAAAACTGCCATAAACTGCCCTGGAAACTCCTGCATGGCAAAATATTACTGGCTGTTACAAATTGCTAATAAAGTGCAGGTAAATAAACATCAAAGAAGAAACATAGATCAGTAAATAAACAATGAATCAATTGTAAATAAATATCAAAGAAGAAACATAGATCCTCTTAATAAACAGTGAATCAATAAATCAGATCAATAAATTAGATCAATAAAGAATGAATCGAATGGAACAGAAACATCATAAAATAAACATAGATCAGTAAATAAACAATAAATCAATTGTAAATAAACATCAAAAAAGAAACATAAATCTGCTAAATAAACAAGGAATTAATAAATCAGATCAATATATAAAGAATGAATCAATTGTAAATAAACATCAAAGAAGAACCATAGATCAGTCAATAAACAATAAATCAATTGTAAATAAACATCATAGAAGAAACATAGATCCTCTAAATAAACAATGAATCAATAAATCAGATCAATAAATAAATAAATAGATTAATAAATAAAGAATAAAGAATGAATCAGTTGTAAATAAACATCAAAGATAAGACAGATGAATAAATAAACAATAAATCAATTGTAATTAAACATCAAAGATCGATAAATAAACAATGAATCAATTGTAAGTAAACATCAATGAAGAAGCAGAAAGTCGTCCCCTTCTTTTGGATGGCCGAGGGAAATTAATGCAGTTAAAAATGCAGCACTTTTTTCCTCCCATTCCCATGGTAACCATAATCATGGAAACGAACAGAAATTCCTACAGCCACGCTTCAAAATCTAGTGGGAAGCCTTCTCAGAAGAAATATGGCCCATTATCAGAAAAGTGGGAGTGAATTTAAAGTGGGAATGAGATGCACACCAAGCACATGTGATTGTACCGGTCTGGTGTGTTCAAACATTCAGGTGTGTTCAAGTTTAGCGATAAGGGTGAAAAAAATATATCTCTCTCCCTTGTCACATCCTGCTGAAATAAGCTAAAACATGACAGAGCTGCATAAATGTTTTTTTTTTATATAAATACCAAGTTTAATAAGCCGAGCAGTTTGTGTCAGGATTTAATAATGAGCCGGAACAGAAACTCAGCAAGGCAGCTGAAGGCCACGGATTACAAGAATTTCCCAGAGAAAAACATTCCGAAGCGAAGCGGAAGTGGAACCTTTTAGATCCGAAGCTGAAAAGTTGAAAGAAGAATTTAAAAAAGAAAAAGTTGGACCATGGGATTTATGATATTAGTAATGCTGTTTATAGATTCTTGCTTGATGAGCACGAGAACAGAGAGATAGAGTATTGGAGTCTTACATTATATCAGGTACTATAAGATTCTGGTGAATGGAGGTGGAAAAATGGGGTAAACACTTGGAAAACATTCGTTATTTTGCCATACAATAACCAAAAACTCCAATGGTAAGGAAAAAAGCAAAAACATTTCCATCTGGTTGAAATTCCCAGGACGCACTACCAGGGCCGTAGTAAAGAAATTTAAAAAGCTGTTGAAAATTTTCCAGGAAGGGTCCTCTGCATATGATGATGATGATAGGAGAGGTGAAGAGGAGCCAAAAATTTACAATTAAGAGTTTTGTTAAATCCTGGGATTTTAATAAACAAATGCTTTTAAGACACACTCCATTTAAAAAGCCCTTCCTGAGACCAAGACAAATCCCACTGCCAGAACTTGTTGGATTTCTGTGTACTGAAATCATGTGTTCAGGTCAGGTGAGACAAAAATAGAGCTTTTTGGCCACGCACTATTTTCACGTTTGGCAGATGACCTCATCCTGGTGATACGCTGTTGGCTCTTCCATGTTTTCAGGGCTGTTGTGCTGCCAGTGGCCCAGGAGCTCATTTTAAGTTGAGTGATATAATGAATTCCATTAAATACTGGGAGAAAATACAGCTGAAAATCTGGTTGCCTATGGCAACAACAAGAAGGCCATGTCAAAAATCGTTTCAGTGACAAAAACGTGTCATGATGTCCTTCTCAGGCTCAAGAACCCAACTGAAGAATCTGCGGCCTCAATTAAAGAAAAGCAGCTCAGCGGCAACCACAAGAATTTCAATAAGTTGGAAATGTTCTGCATGTCGGAGCGGTCCAAGATCGCTCAACGAATGTTCTCCGACCTTGGTCGAGATTAGAGAAAGGGGCCAGACGAGGCTCTGCCAAACTCTGGCATGAACCACAAAACTGGTTTTGTAATCTGCATTATTATGCAAATTTGTGTTACCAAAGGAAAACTTATTTTTGTTCCAAAATTCTGTCTGAGAGTGAAAGCCCGAGGCTTAGCTGTCTGCTCGAGCCCAGAATATCGCTTCTTCCATGTGTGGATCAGTTTAAACTTACGGGTGCCAATACTTTTGACGTCGACGCTATTTCTTAAAATATTTTCTGAAAGGTTAATTTAACAAGATGTTGCATGCAATAATATTGATCCTAGTTGATTGGTAATTAAACATAATTGTTTGTGTTGCTATTTCATGGTGCAGTTGTAGCACATAGTGAGTGGGAGGGGGTGGAGTTGGGGCGGGGGGGTAGGTAGGACACGAAGCTGGAGCAAGATCCGCGTCGGCTGATGAAACTGCGATAAACATCACAAGTGCTTCACTTCAGCATGATTTTTTTTAACACAATTGCTCATCAAACATTCATAGCAATTATCAATATTGAGCTGTTTGCCTGGTGACTGCCGACATGTTTACTAATCTGCGGTGAAATTGGGCAACAGCCTGTAATTTATATCTGCCTTGCGATCGCGACGCCGTCGAGCTACGCCTCCCCTGAGCGCGTTATCAAACATTTATTAGGCGAGCGAAGCGAAACACAAGCTTGGCTACGAGCTCTAGGGACACGAAGTGCAATTTAAATAATTGTTTGTCCTGAGAGGTCTAATAGGAGAGCTGTAATTTGAGACATGGTGTTTATTCAAAGAGAGAGGGGAAAAAAATTATAATAAGACTGCTGTTTAGCTTTATTCTTCTTATTTTTCTCTGCCTTTTCACTCACACACCTACACAAACACTCAGCATTAAAGGTCCTGTATTTTACCGTTTATTACAACAGGTTTCCGAATATCTCAGAGGCCCATCGAAGTGTGTGTGTGTTAATGTGTCAGCTGAAATACCTCTCAGATGTTACAAATTTTAAAACCTTCCTGCTTTTTCACTTTTTCTCCAAATGTGCCATTTCAGTGTCTAAGTTACTTCTTAACCACATCCCTCCAGAGATGAACAAGTCTGGGGGCGGGGTATCTACTTGTGTGAGGTCACAATGGGGGGGGCGGAATCTAATTGGCCTGTTTATGCCCAGACGTAAAACAGGCCGATCAAAAAAAAAATCAAAAAGAGAACAACAGAGATGAACAGCAAGTCTGGGGGAGCGGGATCTTCTTATATGAGGTCACAATAGGGTGGATATCTGATTGGCATGTTTAAGAAAGTTCAAAAAGCTCTGACTGGACAGACGGGCTTTCACAGCTTAAACAGATTAATAAAAAAAAAAAAAGGACAAAAAGCAGGAAATATTGTTTTATTGTCTATATATTTATTGTATATATGAATTTTGCAGAATAGATGCCCTTTAAATGATACGTCGTCAGTATAAAATGTCCACAAGCATGTTGTGATTGTGTGGTGATACAGAAACATGTGACTAAAAAAGTCAGTGTCTGATTTGCGCCAGTTCCTCACCTGACACTGGATGTCTGGTCTTCTGACCCGTAGCATGTACGTTACATTACCAGCGCTTCATGGACGATAATCAATAAACCACCTGACACGCCTGACCGCCTCGGCCTTTCCTATTTGTTCCAGGCAGCAACTAGACCATCACGATTCATTTTCCTTTAATTAATACCACAATTTTTTTACGCCCTCTGCAATTATCTGATTACAAAAAGCTGCAATTAACACACTCTAAAAGCACGCGTAATGCATCGAAATCAGAGGTGCGGGTTACAGGAATCGTTCCGGCCGTATCGCCGCTCGAATGATGGAAAGACCTGTGTTTTGTGAGCGCATTGAGCAGGTTTATGTTCGTGTTCGGTGACGCATGAGTGGTCTGATGAATCCTCTGTTTATCGCCGGGCTCCGCTCCAGCTGTCGTGAGCGCTGCTGTGACGTTCAGATCTAATCCAATTTCACTGGCTCGAGCGGAATCCGATATACACTGTCGCAGGAAATCACGTCTGTCCAGACAGAGCTTATCAAACTTTCTTCGGCTACTTAAAGAATGTCCAAGGGTCAAGGCACAGGCGTCATTTCAAGTACAATAAAGCAAATATATTTACACCACCATATTGATTTATTTATTTAATTACAGCTTAAAATTCCAGACTTTGGTGTTGAGATTAACCAGATAGCCTTACTACGATCCACAAATCCACAGCAATCATGGTACGGCTTGACTTCCAACACCAACTTCCGTATCAAAGAACCCCTTGATACTGAGCAGAAGTCTTGACCCCCACCTAATGTCTAAATATAGCAATGTAGTTTGTTTGTTAAAGCACACAGTGACCTATGAATCATTCAAGCATTAAAAAAGCATCTAACTTTAGGCATGAACCGGTGAGAACCAGAGAGAAGGTGCAGATGATGACAGATGATCAGGCTGGTGATTAGTATACTGGTGATGGTTGGAACAGACGAGAGGGGAAATGAGGTTGTTGCTGAGGTTGTTGCATAAACAACAGTATCTTTGGGCAATTTGCAGCTAGTCACAGCAAAACTATAAAGGGTTGTGTTCCCATTTGTTTAATTTAATTTCATTGAATATAAAGAAATGAGGGGGCCCAAGACTTTCGTGTAAAATGTGTAAAATTTCCAACTAAACATGATACTGTATACTACCTAGTATACAGGTAGTATATGTTTTCTTTGGTATTAGTACTGTAGGGTAAATACGGTAATAATTCAGCGCCCCAAGCCGCGATTTTCTCTACGGTCGTTTTGTGTTTTCTCTATAGTACTAAAAAATGTATACAGTATTATATTTCATAGAGAAATTTAGCTGAATTCACATTATATTTATGTTACAAGATTAGTAAATTATATTGTTCCTAATAGTTTGGCGTTAAACGCACGAAAAATGATATATTGCCATGAAAAAAGAGAATATTTGCAGTTTCCGCAAAATTGTGGACGTTTCCACGATCAATTATTATATAGGTTCTAAGGAAAAATCCTCGAACAACTGAGGCCGTGAACTCGACTGTAATAAGAATAAATTTCTTGCTAGTGATTTGATTTCTTTTCCCCGCTTACACTTTATTATTTTTGCGTTTATGTATTCAAGATAGATATGAACACTTAACGAGTCCTGTTTTGCATATTTATTTTCAAAAGCACAGCTCCCCCTGGTGGTCTGGTTCAAGAGGAGAAAAAAATAAACATATTGATGGTGTTTGATTATAGTCAGTGGATAAATGGTCTACGCCCAGTATGACATCATTTAAGACAATAAGGAAAAACAGAAGAGGAGGAAAAAAATTTGCATAGCCCCTCCTCCAGATTGACACCTGGGCACCTTTTTAAAATTTCTGATTGGCTAGAACAATGCACTTCCACCAAGATGTCTGTGTGTGTGTGTGTGTGTGTGTGTGTGTGTGTGTGTGTGTGGGCAGGCAGTATCTCATTTGTATTTAGAGGTACAGATACTGCATTTAAAACAGGATTGGACCAGAAGAGATCGCAGGGATGCCAGAGCACATGATCTTAATGTTATCTCAGAAGGAACATTAACACACACATTGTGGAGAGCTCTAAGAGTTATCTTAACTTGTTAAAAAGGTGTATAATATGGTACCTTGAAAGGTGTGGGATTTTAAAGACACCTATTGACTAAAGCAGCCTGGAAAAGGAGCTGATTCAAATATAACCAAAAAAAAAGGCAAGTGGCACCCGTTAAAGTATTTCCCGAAGGCATTTTCCAGAATTGTCAGCTTGAATTACTAGCATTATTTCTCCGACACTTTTCTTTTCAGCTCAAGGCTTTTTTATTTCTCTCTCTTTCTCTCTTTTCCACAGAAAGTCTGTACAGACTGAGGCACCCTCGTTGTGCACCACAGAGCAGCGTAGATGGTCTGGAGGACATGGAGGTAAGTGCGATGATCCCCGTCTTCTGATCCTGAAACTCACACTTCTTATTGTAACAGAAAGAAACTTTTGTTAGAGTAACAAAAGGAGTAATATAAAAGTTGTAGAGTTGATCGTGGGTAAACATCACTTCGACTTTTCTTTATATTCTCCTGTAGAGGAAATGCAGGACGCAGCTGCTGATCCTGGTTGTTCACGGAGGCCACATTCTGGACTCCGGAGGCGGCGATCCGGGCGGGAAGGCAGGAGACGCTGCGACGCTAGCGTCGGTGCTGGAGCGCGTAGCACGTGCACACTTTCAGGAAGCGGCTGACAGCATGCTGGTGCGCTTGGTGCCCTGCCCTGCTGTGTGTGCCGAAGCCTTCGCGCTCGTCTCTCAGTGAGTCCTTAATGTCAGTAAGGATTTATGGTTTATGTGAAAGAGTGACAGCAGAGAACAAAAAGTCTTGTACAGGTAGTCCTCGACTTACGAACGCGTTCAGTTCCGGGAGCACGTTTGTAAGTCGGATTTGTTCTTAAGTCTGACCAAGTGAGTCTTATACGTCTTTGACATAATTATACAATGCACAGCATACCTGCAAATCCACTTAATCTCTGTCCCCTATTCCCACACTGCCATCATGTGGCCAAAAATAGCAACCACACCTAAGGAAATTAATTTCATATTAAAATGTGTTATCTCTGCCTTTAAATCGCGAGGGGAATCCCGGAGTTTTTTTTCAACTGTATTGGACTGTGCACTCTGTTTCAAATTTAGGATTATTCACCATCAGTACAGCTTTACAGGACAGACATTTTCTATCATTGTGCCCCCGGACTGATTGATTGAAATCAGTGAGGCCGACTCATGAAAATATTGTATATAATTGTAAATATTAGTATCTGGTGCACTGCAGTGTCTATTTTTTGTACAATACACGTAAGCTACTTCCGCAATTTGTTCATATCTAAAAAAGTTCAGAGAACCGCGGTCTATTCAAATCCTTAACTTGAATGTTCATAAGTCAGGGACTACCTGTAGTCTAGTGACTATAGAGTTAACGTTCATAGTGTGAGCTTTGTTTAAGTAGTTATTGTTCATTTGTATATATCTATATAAAATGAAACACCCTGGAAATCAAATGCGATTGTGTGAACAAGGCAAGAACACACAACGGGTCGTTTAGCAGTCCATCACAGAGCTATACACACCCACTTTCACACCTCATTAGCACTTTCATTCACACCCAGGGGCAATCAGACATGGGATGAAACTCACACAGACACGTAATGAAGATGTTAAATTCATCACACATTACAGTAACCTGAGCTCTCGAGGTGTGAAGCAGTGTGGAGACGCCGGCAGATGATTTATAGATGTCTCTGAACAGCGTGATGCGGTGAAGGTAAAAGTCAGTGCATTATTTTAGTGTGCTGTCTCACATACACACAATTACACACACACACACACACACACACACACACACTTTCTGATCGCCATGTGATGCAAAGACATGATTAAATGCTTTATTAGCGAAACAACGGACAAGTGTGAGACCAAAGAAAAAAACAAAAAAAACCCCACAAACACTGATTGAATAACATTATAATGCAAGCGTTGTTTGTCGTTGTTTATACTTCCCTTAGATGTGCTTCTGCTGAAAGCCGTCTGCTGGTCCATACGTGCCTAAGGATAAAGCTGGATCTTAACACTGTCTCAGCAGGGGACTGCGGTCATTTATTAATCAAGCTGCAGTTCTCTGGAGTGCAACACAACAGCAGGGATACTGGGGCTTCACTACTGTAATGAGCCATGTAGTTCACAGAGACAGAGATGCTGTAACCTTTTGTTTTTTTCGGTGCACTCGCTTCACTGAGTCTTATCGAAGTGGAGGATCGGCTCCACCCGGATTAACATTTCATTTTATTTTAAAGATAAAGACAAGTGTCACCTCATGCTGTAGACTCCAAAATATCGACATTACAAATCATTGTTTAAATGAAGCTTAATGATGTAACTCCTCCGTTAATGCCGAATCCTGCACATGTTTACAAGCTTATACCTGTTTAAAATTTACAACCACTTCTTTTTCTTCTTCTTCTTCTGTCTGTTTGTAGTCTGAATCCTTACAGCTATGACGAGAGCTGTGTTTGCACTAGTGTGGATCACCTGCCGTTGGCCGCTCTGCCCATCCTGGCCATCGCCGGTCCTCAGTACCAGGAGGCTGTGGCAGCGGTGATCTCTCAAGCCAACCAGGTGTATCATGACTTCCTCCAGTCGGCTGAGGGTCTGGGCTTCACCGGGCAGGTAATCATCAGTCCTAATGATTAATCAAAAGCTTTTGGACACTACTACTGGCTGTTTCATGCTCTTGGCCCGACGCGTTATCGTTTCTTGTTTCTAGTATTAGATGCGCTACATAAACAGATTTTTACAAACATGTATTTGTTGATATGGAGGAGTTTTCTTTAAAGAGAACTTTGGGAAGGAGTCTCCAGTGACAGAGTTAGAGAAAAAGCTGTGTTTTGTGGTTTCTGTAACACTGATAAAGGAATCAAAAAGACAGGCTGGACAGGAAATGATTGTTATAATGAAAGTAATAACAGGAAATAACTGTTTTTGTGATCATTGGACAACTTTAAAATCAAACTATAAACAGATACTTATAAACAGATTCTTTAATAATTATTAGTTGTCAATAATGAACTTTGGGGGATGTTTAAGCACCCCTAAGAAATATACACTTGGAATTACAGTCGAAGATCCTTTAAAAAAATGATCTACAAGGGGTGTTCAAATCAAACTGGAATTTCTGATTGTGCAGAATACCAGAAAAAAACTCTCTTTGCACTTATCCCAGTGCATCACTATGTGGACATGTGGACAACTGTGTGTACAGTTTACAGAGACAGACGAGTCTTTGTTTTATCCACCAGTTTTCAAGGATCAGGCGTTCCACTCGCTGAATGTTCAAAGAAACGACTGCAGTGTGCTCTGAGCCACCTCGGCCGGGATAGTCATTCACGGACCTACGGCCTTCTTTAAAACGTTTGCACCATTCACATGATTTACTGCGGCTAAGAGTCTCATCATTGTACTGTGCTTGAAGTCTTCTGTAAATGTCAGTCACTTTTACGCCTTTGTTCACGAGAAATTCCATCACAAGTCCCGGTTTGACTTGAACGCCCCGCGTAATAACCACATTGTTGCCAATTTGACTGTTTGATCTGCTGCTGAAAAATCATTTCATCTAAGGTTATCTGAAATAAAAACACAATGATGTTAACTACAGTACATGCACGTCTAATGTGAAGCTTAAAGGGTAGATTTCACTTCATTTCATATGAATAACCTCATTATAAATATTCTTCATCATACACTGTTCACTTTATTATTCTAAGAGTTCAGATTTACTGTGCAAATGATTGGACAAATGTTTCTTTCATGTTTTTTTCATGTTTTTTTTCATGATTATATAATTTGAGTGGTATATCATACATTATCATGAACATTACGTTAGAAATATTTTGAATGGATAAAGCGTTTGGATGACATTAGTATAAGCCTGTGTCAGAATTCTGATAGACAAAATACTGAGCAGATGGTAATTAAGGAGAAACGAGGAAAATTAATTTAAGCAATTGCATCTTTAGCATTCGAACAACGAATAAAGTCGCAAATGCATTTCAGTGTATGACACGGATATATTTTTTGTCCCTTAGGTGTGTTTGGTGGCTGACTGTGTTGGTGGAGTGCTTTGTTTTGATGCGCTGTGTTTCAGTGGTGACAAGCGGCACGGCACTCCCGACACAAACGCTACGAACTACAGCACTGAGAGCCTGAAGGTAAACACCATCCTCCGTACAGACACCCACATACACATTCGGTACTCACAGCGTGTCTGTCACGCACACTCTTCTGTTCTCTGGTTCCTCCCTTTTCATATCTGCCTAGCTCTCAGCTTTTTCTCTGATATAATACATGTCTGCTTTGACAAGCACTTCACCTCTTGTCTTGTTTTCAGAATTCGAACCGCTTCCGACCCTTCAAAACCTATTTTCCGAAATGTCTCCTTGTCCTTTCTCTATTCGCGGAAGCCTTTCATGTCCTTTGTGAGACAGTTGCGTCTGTGGCAGTTTAATAAATCTGATACACTGAGTCGCTTGAATGTCGGCGTGATCGATATCGTACCGTTGCTGGCAGTGTCAAGCTGAGCAAAGCGTCAAATCATGCAGACATTTTGTCCGACAAAGAAAAATGAATGTAATTCATGCAAAAAAGCATGCAAGGGAAGCAGAATGCTACTGCTTGTATGACTGGCTAAAAACCATGTAAATGAAGAGGCTGGAGCCGGCGTGGAGTCTGTGCTAAAAACTGAGCTAAAATTGCAAAAAGACATCAACGTAATTGACTTTTGAAATTACTTAAAAAAGCAAAGCAACAGCCAACTGCTTGATGAAACCCCGGTTTCAATCTACCTCCTCAATTTAAGGCAATTATCCTGGTTCAAATGAGTTTCTTTCCCCCTTCCCCCCCGAGCGGACACGTGTCCAATGTAGGTACACACGTGGCACGTTGGCAAAAGCTTCCCATGTGGCAGTCAACGATTCCCAGCAGCCCCTCTGCCTGGCCACTTTATTCTGATGTTTTAATGAGCACTCAGTCACCTGCGCAGTGGCACAGAGAGGCAACCCATCAACCAGATGCTGCATTAGTGGATGATGCCGCAGCAGGTTTGGGATTAAGGGAAAAACAAGCACTAAGTCTTAAATCCAATATATGTGCATGTGGTAGTGTTTTCTTGTCTGGTTCTTTGATGCTTTTATCCAGAGGGACTTGAAGTTAAACTGAGCTGTTGTGAAGACTCAACAGTGAGAGCTGTGTGGTACAAGGATTTGTCCCTCACAACCTTCTGATCAGTTGTATAAAGCCTTAACCACTGAAGCCATAAAACCATGCAGATACAAAAGCGTCGGATAATGTTCACAACCATGATACTGACCATGGCCAGTGGTGGGGAAGGTACACAAATCCTGTACCTGAGTAAAAGTAGAGATACCATAGCTAAAATATTACTCTAGTAAATGTACATTACTTTGCTTACATTTCTACTTGGGGAAAAAGTGCAAAAGTACTCACCTTTAAACTTACTTAATTTAGTGTCGAAGTTAGTGAACTTGTGTTAGCTTACTGTATTCTTTACGTCACCTGCTACATGATTAAGCATTTTACAGAGGGAATGCAAATCACACAATTTTGTATTACAGTTTCTGCATTACATAATGGTTGGGAGTGAGGGGTGCTACTGTATCATTTGAAGCAGTACTTGGGAGGAACGATTCCTCC
>JAOTRS010142274.1:0-12528 GCA_028565755.1 Dinotopterus cunningtoni | reverse complement strand
CCAAATAGAATTTTCCCATAAGAAATAATGGAAACTCAAATTATTCGTTCCACAGCCCAAAAAAATAAATACATAAATTTGCCATTGGGAAAAAAAAAAAAACATTTTAAATATAAACCTAACTTTGAACAACAACAAAAAAAACCTATTTAAAATAAAAATGACTAGAAATCATTAAAAGGCCTGTGGAATAATCTCTGCTACTGTGAAAAAAGTACGTATTCAAAGTCAGTTCAAATTTCATAATATTTCTGAAATAATATTTTGAAATAATAGGTAAGATGAGATTTTATTTATGTATTAATTTTTTGTGTTTTTATTTCTTAGCCATGTCATATATTTGTATTTTTTTTCTATTTTTGATTACATATGTTTTGTTCTATTCGTTTATGTTAAGCCTCAAATAAACAGCTTACTTTGCAGTTTACTCACTTGCATGTTGTCTTTCAGTGCACATTACGGAAACAATTATAATGAATAATAATGATAATGGCCTGGACTCTCACTCAAGGTGTACTCACTCAACTCTTAATGAATAACAAATGGTTACTTACCAATATATAAACAAGTTTAAGTACTACTTTAATTATGAAGGGTTTTGTGAAAAAGCTTGTTAATTAATTCCTAAAATTAATTTTATAAAATACTTAGAGTTGCCAAGAAACACACCCCTACCATTTATAGACTAAATATTTGAATTTTAAATGGAGGATTTCTGTTTTAAATACAATTAGTAAATAAGCACTGAATATAAATATGCATTTATAATATGTATTTTATATTATATTCAAAACCAATTTAGGTGTAACATATGATACCTATAAATTCAATTTACCTTTAAGGTATGAGTAAAGTATTTTTCCCCCCTTGAATTTAAGCTCTTCCTAGAATACACTTTAGGTGTCAGTGGAGCTGTTTTTTTTTTTTTTTGTCATTTAGGCTTTGAAAAACAAACACATAAATTGCTTTACACATGACTAAAGAATACTTATTACAGAATTCCAGGAACATGTGCTCTACCACTGTCACGCACACCCGCTCCGCGACTGGCACTAGGACCCGGAAGCAGTACGGTCACGATTCAGGAAGCATAAAAGGAGACAAGATGGCGCTTCACATCGCTCAGTCATTGAGTCTGCCCATGCCATTTCTGACGCTTCGCCGGTTATTCCATGAGTACTCACCACTTTGAGTTTTCTTCCTGATCGAGTGTGTGTTGCTAGAACGCGAGTTTAATTGTGTAAACTCTTGCTCTCAATGTGAGAGGGTTCTAATAATAAATCGTCTGGTTATCCTGCCTGTTCGCGCTACTTCTGCGTTTGGGTTTACCATCCACGCTACACGGGCTAACTGCTAGTCTTCTGGTCCGCCTCCGGTTGCCCATGACAGAATGACTGAGCCATCTGCAGTAAACCCAGCGGATTACGCTCACCTCTGCGATGTGGTAAACAGACATGCCGAGTTGATTGAGCAGCTAAGCGGTGAAGTCGCGGCTCTCCGAGGTAGCGTCCAAGACGTGGCGGAGCTGCGGTGGGAGAACGTGGCGCTCCGCGAAGCTGCCTCTCTTCCGGCTAGTCTGCCGCCCATCGCGGTGGCTGCCGTGCCGCAACCCTCCACCCCTTCTGATGTTTTCATCGCATTACCGGATAAATGGGACGGCGCGGATGGGAAGTGTAGTGTTTTTTTAACCGCACTAAATCTTGTGTTTGATTTTAACTCCACCAAATACTCCACAGATCGGTTGTGCATTGCTCTTCTTGTCTCGTTGTTGTCCGGGCAGGCAGCAGAGTGGGCCACGGCGGTTCTCCGTTCGGACTCAGACACAGCTCACTCCTATAATGAATTCACCCACCAGCTAAAGCTTACCTTTGAACACCCTGCTGGAGAGGTGGAGACCGACACTAAACCGTATCATCTACGACAGGGAGGGTCGTCCGTAAGCCGTTACACTGCGGATTTCCGTACCCTGGCATCCTGTATTAAGGATGAACTCACCGGATGAGAGCTGCCCGCGACGCTGGAGGGTCTCATCCAACTGGCCCTTCGAATAGACCAACGCCTGCTCTCTCGTCCGGAGCCAGCCCCTCGAACCCTGCCACCCGCCATGCCATCACTATCACACACCATGCCCCGCTCCTTCTTCTCTTACACCCCGGTTCCTGACGCCCAACCTACCTTCAGCCCCACAATCACCGTACCCGTCGGATCTCCACCTCCCGCCGTGGTTGACACGGGACCCGGGGAACCCATGCAATTAGGGCGCACCTCCTTAACCGCTGCTGAAAGGGAGCATCGCTTTCGAGAGGGACTTTGCACTTACTGTGGATCAGCGGCACACCACAGAGCCATTTGCCCCCTCAGGCTGGGAAACGCTCAGGCCCGGTGAAGAATGAGAGCAACTCACCGGGCCCTCTACAACTCTCCACCACTACGACCAACACCTCCCGTCTCACGGTTCAAGTACACCTCCAGTTTGGCCACAAACGGGTCAGAAGTACTCAACTCAGCGTTCATCAACTCCGGTGCCGCAAGTAACTTCATTGACTCCTCTTATGCCAGAAAACTCAGAGTGAAATTCGTCTGTTCGGATTACATCTGTCGATGGTCGGCCCCTTTCCTCCAGTCCCATCACCACCCGAACCCAACTTGTCACCCTACTCATCGACCAGCACCAAGAACAGATCCGGTTTCACCTCACCTCCATCTCATCTCCCCCCATCATCCTCAAACATCCTTGGCTACTTCAGCACGACCCCCTCATCTCCTGGACACAGAACCAGATTCTACAGTGGGGCCCGTCCTGCACCGAACTCTGCCTACAGGCTTCGGCTGTTCTAGGGAGTCCGAGGCCCCCGACATCGACACCAACGCCATCTCCGCCACCTATTAGGACCTGGCTGAAATGTTCTGTAAGAAGCGTGCCACACACCTTCCTCCTCATCGCCCCTACGACCTGGCGCTAGACCTTCAGCCGGGCACTGTCCCTCCCCCAGCCATCTCTACTCCTTATCCACCATGGAGACGCGAGTGATGGAGGAGTATGTATCCAATGCTCTCCGCCAAGGCACCATCCAGCCCTCCTCCACGCCTGCCGCCGCAGGGTTCTTCTTCGTGAAGAAAAAAGGCGGCGAACTCCGCCCATGTGTCGACTATCGGGGGCTCAACAACATTACCATCAAGAACCGGCACCCATTGCCTCTTACTAACGCAGCCCTGGACGCCCTCTCTGGTGCCACCATTTTCACAAAGTTGGACCTCCGAAGCGCCTACAATTTGGTGCACATCAGAGAGGGTGATGAGTGGAAGACGGCCTTCATTACCCCCACTGGACACTACCAAAGTCTAGTCATTCCATTCGGACTCTGCAATGCACCCGCCTTCCAACAATTTATCAACGATGTCCTCCAAGACATGCTAGGCTGGTGGGTGTTTGTTTATCTGGACGATATCCTCATCTATTCATGCACAGTCGATGAGCACGTCCAACACGTCAGGGCGGTCCTCAAGAGATTGCTCGCCCATCAGCTGTATTGTAAGTTGGAGAAATGCGCTTTTCACGAGCGCTCCACCACGTTCCTGGGTTTTGTCATCTCGTCCCAGGGTGTGGCCATGGACCGGCAGAAGCTGGAAGTTGTGCATCATTGGCAGTGGGGTCATTCGTCTCCCCTCTCTGGACACCCGGGCACTCATCGCACCCTCCAGTTTATCCAGCGCGCCTTCTGGTGGCCATCCATGGCGAGGGATATCGACGAGTTCATCCAGGCGTGCCCAGTGTGCACCCGGGCGAAGGATACCAACCAGCCAACCCTGGGGAAAGTCCAACCACTCCCCGTCCCTCGTCGACCCTGGACGCACATTGCCTTTGACTTCATTACGGGCCTGCCGGGCTCCGAGGGAAAGAACACTGTCCTGACCATTGTCGATCGGTTCTCCAAGGCCGTGCACCTGATGTCCCTCGCTGGACTCCCGTCAGCTAAGAAAACAGCCGAGCTGATATTAGAACACATAGTCCGCCTGCATGGGTTCCCGAAGGACATCGACTCGGACAGGGGGCCCCAATTTACTGCCCATTTCTGGAAGGCCTTCTGCCGTCTGATTGATTCAACCTGCAGCCTGTCCCCTGGATACCATCCCCAGTCTAACGGTCAGACAGAGCAGACCAACCAACAATTGCAGCGCTACCTAAGATGCTTCATCGCCGATCGCCAGCACTCCTGGGCCCGCTACCTCATCTGGGCTGAACTATTCCACAACCTTCACGTCTTATCCGCTACGAACCTAAGCCCATTTGAGGTATGCCACGGTTTCCAGCCTTCAATGTTCGAACACCAAAGGGTTTCACCCAGATTCATCGGCCCCTATCGCATCAGCCTCCGGATTAACCCTGTCACATACCAGCTACAGCTGCCTGCGGCGCTCCGGATACATCCGGTATTCCACACTTCCCAACTCAAACCCTTTACTACTTCCCCTATGGATTCAGGAAGCATAAAAGGAGACAAGATGGCGCTTCACATCGTTCAGTCATTGAGTCTGCCCATGCCGTTTCCGACGCTTCGCCGGTTATTCCGTGAGTACTCACCACTTTGGGTTTTCTTCCTGATCGATCTGAACAAAAACAACAAAACAAAAGCCAGTTGTTATTTTAAGACTGTTTTCCAGCTGTTCTTGTAAGAACAGTATTGTAAAGTGCATGTGCAAAGCCCATCAAGCACCATGATGAACTGTCTCTCATGAAGACCTTCCCAGGAAAGCAAGACCAATACTTACCTCTGCTGCAAAGGAGAAGTTACCAGCCTCAAAAATCACCAATTAACAAACAGCACCTCAGATTTAAAGGCCATTATGAAGGATTTACAGAGCAGAAGTAGCAGATACATCTCAAGATCAACTGTTCAGAGGAGATTTTTCCATATTTTGTATTAAAAGAAATAAAAATCAGGAAAGACCATGGAATTAGAAGACGTGTCCAAACTGGTATTGTAGAAGCCAAAAAAAAGAAAGTCAAAAACATTAACAGCTATACAGACTATTTAGTACATTACAGACATTTAAAAGAGAAATAGGCAAAGGTTTTTAGGACTATCATAAAAAAAGATGATCTAGAACCGTCATTGATTTGTAGTGCAAGTGTGATGTAGTTGGATTGTTTAATTTTACAGAAATAATGTGGCAAGAAATGGGGTGAATTTTAACATTATTTTTTAGATATCATGTCTTATGATTGTTATGATCATGTGATCATATTTAATTAAAGTAATAGGACCATGTCATGCCACTGGAATAAACTCCTTCTACCTTGACTTTACACTGCTGCTATTCTGCTATGAAGTTGTTGAATAAAGTTGTTGGTGGTAATTAAAACCACAATTAAGCAATATCATATAAGAGGGAGTGGTGTACTGCTATAAATAGCGCAGCTGTGATGCAGTCATACAGTAGGCACAAGGAGACCAACCGTGGACAAAAAGGAGGAGAAAAAACCTCAGGAGGTGGTGGACAGTTTTGTAAATTTCATAAGTTCCTCTTTAAATTTCCACTTTTTCAGTGGAACTTTTTTTAGGTTCTGGGTTCCGGAGCTGAATCCCAAATAGTGTTAATAGAAAGGTAGTGCGCTATGTAGGGTGTACGATCAAGGGTTGGGCAGCAGATGGGAATTTATCCTTGTGTTAGGAGCAGTTATCTTTGTGGCCATAAATAAAAGAAAATTAATGTTTCATATGCAATTCAGAATGACTTAAAAGGACTTAAGGAGTCAAAGTGTATTTTCAAGATGTCAGTGTTATCAATGTTATCTTTCTTGCTTTTCTATGTTTTTTCCAGAATATTGTTTAATGTACGGACCTACTTTAACCTATGCTGAAAACCTATTTGTTAGCTCAAAACTATTTTTTATTTACAATCAGGATCTGACTGTATAGTCAGTGATCAGTGTGATGCAAATATTGGATTGAAGGTAAATTAAAAAAAAACAAATGACAAATTAAGCATTCAGACAACCACTAAAAAGAAAACCAATTACACTAAAACCATGTCTTTGCCAACTTCCCCAAGAAAATAAAAAGACCACCCGGACCAGGCCTAGACTTCATAGCTGTCCCTGTAACTTCAACCAATCTTCAGGGGCGGGTCAAGATGTATCTGGTAGTCAGGGGGGCTTATAGAAATAAATACCTAGACACTGCATTAGATGTTGGATCGTACATCAATGCATCTGGCATGTTGGTGCAGGCAAGACTGTTCTTTATTTTTCTGGATAAACAGCACAATAATATTTATTTCTCAACTGATTTTCGTATTTGTATTCAAGGGTAGATGATCTATGTGCAGTACTAAAAAAAGGTTTTGTCTGAAATTGCCTTAGAATCCCAATAGTTAATCACTTGTAGACACTTAAGGGAGGAAGTATCACAGCAAGGGGCTGATGCGGCCGACGTGGTGTCTAGGTGTTTATTTCTATGGAGAGAGAGAGAGAGAGAGAGATTTTTATAGTTTTTCTGTGGTTGTATTTGTTTCCATTACTATTTTTGACAGAACACTTATTGTATTTAGATGTTCTTTTCTTTCTGTTTTTGTCCCAGTTGCACTTGGTGTTTGTTTTCATGTCTGTGTTGCTTTTTATAAATTGATATCTTTAATAATAATAATAATAAACAGATAAAGCTGATGTAACCGTTTCCACTTGAAATCTGAATTTGATCATGCAGCTATAAAACTACATGTAAAGTACTCCAGAATACAAAACAAGTGAATTAAACAATGTGATTATCACCATACATTTGGTAAACAAAGCAAATGAGAGAGTTTTGGGTCCGAGTCCTGCCTCAGGTCTGTCTGCGTGGAGTTTGCATGTTCTCCATGTGCTTGGTGGGTTTCCTCCGGGTACTTCAATTTCCTCTCTCAGTGCAAAGACATGCAGATTAGGCTCATTTGCATTTCCAAAGTCCCCCTAGGGTGTTAGTGAATGTGCTTTTGCACACTGTTTGTACCTTGTCTTGTGGCCCGAGTATCCAGGTTTCCCATGATAAGCGGTAAAGAGAATGAATGCGTGAGATGAATAAGTGAGAATATTAGAGATATTTTTTCCTTTAAATATGTTTGTGGATCACTACATAAGAATGTGAATCATCAAATGCATCAATAATAATATTTCTAACAATGAAAGCATTGAATAATATAAGCATTGAATTGTGGTATGAATCCATTTACTTGGAGTTTTCCATTGGCATAGTAAAACATACACACCTGGTGTCAAAGAACAAAGAGACAGGGTCATTCTACATAAATTCATGCTACAACATCTAGACAAACATGGGAGTCAATACCATAAACTAGCAGCGCATGAATAAGCAAACAAGGACCATGAGAACTGGAAGCAAAGATAAGAAATGCAGTAGGTAACATAAAATACTTTGTAAAGACCAAACACAAGCAAAGAGACCATATCGCAAAGCTGTAAACAAGCCAATTAAAAGATCTTAGCTTCTACTGTGAGTAGTAGTTAGGATCAGGAGCAAAAGAGCATGTGATAATATCCATATTGAAGCATTTGTCCACAGTTTCTCCTACTACAGAGAGAGAGAGAGAGAGAGAGAGAGAGAGAGAGAGAAAGGCCATAGTACTGGTTGAAAAAAAACAACAACAACTAGATATGGCTTGAGAGTGGCACATGTGATGTAATAAAGTCTGGCTGACACTAGAGATGGACCAGTGATAGACAGTGATAAAAAACAGAGACTTTGAGTACTCATAAAATAGATTCAGGTGTTTACAAACTGCAAGGATTTGGTTTTAAAGACAGATTGATTGCAAGTTCCTAACACTAGGAAAAGCTCAGGGCCTTGCAAGGGCATAGTAGTAGGACCATAGAAGTTTCAAGGGTGGGAGCACATACAGGCACCCTAGTCAAAGACTTACTGTAGCGGGAAATCTTACACCAGTAACTGAAAGAAAATAAATACTAACTTGGGGACCTGCAGAGCAACCAAAGGAAATTAAAATAAGGACAGGAGCAACGATGTCAACAGAAATGTTAACATTCATGCAATTCCTGCAGATGGATTTACAGCTAGAAAAAGCACAGATCCTAAACAGATCAGCAATGACCTTTTTCAAAATATAAGAGTGATTTTGTCAAGGATAAACAGAGCTACTAAATAGCTATTTCAGGAGTCACTGTCTAATATAACACACATCAGGCACTCTGATCCCCAATGGCATGTTGTGACTGTTATACACCACAGGTGTATGTTACCTGCTGAGGTGTGAAAGCTCAATTCATTTATATCAAAACAACAAACACCCACATGTCCAATTATGTCAGTGAAACATGTAGCAAAGTTCAGTAAAAGCCTGATAGTCACAGACTGGGAGTTAATGAAGACCATGTATGACCAATGTTGCAGCTACAAGCTGCACAATCGTAATATTCAATACCAGCCACTTTATCATGCCAAATTGGTTGGCTTGATTATTTTAAAAACTGCTGATATCTTGTGCTTTTCACATTCAGTATAACACAAATGTCTATTTTTACTTACAATGGTGGGGAGAAAATAGTGAGTCTGTTGCCTTGTTGGTTAGAGAGGTCAGAGCAGAATAGTGGTACAAGGTTTCAGCTCGCTGGAAGACTACAGTAACATAAATAACCACTCCTTATAAACATGGTAAGCAGGAAAGCATGTCCAAAGGCACCACATGTTGAACCTTGAGACAGGAGTTCTCCAAAAGTGGAAGACCCTTTATATTAGCCGAGAGCAGGAGTCTTAACCTAAGACAGTCTCACCAAAGCTGAACAGCTGAAGACTGGAAAAGTGTCTTCTTTACTATTTGTTTATCTGCTTTAAAAACTGCAGTAAATGTAAGGCTATGTCACTTCTATCAAGTGACATAAACAAAAAGTTTTTTTTAAAAAGTGGCAAAAGAATTACTTTCTTAACAAAATTGTAGCTTCAGTTCCATCAGTGCTTAGCTCCCTTAAGTAGCCAATGATCCTGTCAAAAAGCACTACAATATGCTGTTTATCTGTCAGGCATAAGCATCTGAATGTGATCCTAGCCATAATTATAACTTCTAAAGTGACTCTGAAAGGCAGGCTGACAGCTTTATTCCTTAGAAGGCTGTGATTGCCAGTTATTCATTCAACTCTTTTTTTTCCTCCACCCTGAGCCGAGAAGTGTTCAAGTGTTTATTTTCAGATAATTATGCTTTGATTTTCTGCCTTTGAATGAATCTAAAATTGGAAAAACAGACAGATGTGAGAGAAGATGCAACATGGCAACAAGACACAGGAAAAGAGTCTTTGTGTGTTCCACATAGATGTAAGATAATCAATGACTGGGTTAAAAACATAAAACACTGGAAAAAAAATTGGGCAAATCTACAGCATAAACTACAGTAGAAACTACAAAACAAAATGGGAGTAAGAGAGTAATTAATCTACATAGACAAGGCACTAGGGCTGCGGAAGGGAAAAGATGTCAGCTATTGTGTGTATAAATAGCAGCTTAAGTGTTTTGAACAGAATATACAGCTCTGGAAAAAAAAAAGAGACCACTGCAAAATAATCAGTTTCTTATGTTTTGTTTTTCTTACAGGTGCATGTATTTCACCTAAATACAAATTATAGCTGTATTGTTATTTAGAGTGTATATTTAAAGGAAATGTCATCATCACAACACATCAAAATAACCCAAGATCATGCAGTATTTGCAGAGCCTTAATAACTCAAATAAATCAAAATGCAAATAATTTGTAAACAAATTGTGTTAATGCTATGGCTAAATAACACTAAGAAATCAGTATTTGGTGGAATAATAAGACCAATTTGCAATTACAGCTTTCATGTGTTTTGGCATGCTCTCCACCAGTTTTTCATATTGCTGTTGGGTAACTATTTTTGCAAAAAAAAAGCAAACAAAAATAAAAAATTTTATTGTCACATACAGTCATACACAGTACGATATGCAGTGACATGCTTCTACGACCGCTCGTGACCTTAAAATCAAGATTATCAATAGAAGTAAATTATGGAATACAATAAGAATAAAATATATAAAAACTTAGCTGTAGAAAAAATGTAAGTCAACATATATAATAAAAAAATATATATTTAAAGAACTTAGCTGTACAAAATACAGTATAGGCAATATGGCTGTACAAATATGAAAAATATGGAAACTGGTATAGAAATTGATATCGAATTTAAATAGAATTTAAACAGCTCAGCTTTGCTTCTTCCTCTTCTTGATGACATTCCAGAAGTTTTCTAGAGTAAATTGCAGTGGTCTCTTATTTTTTTCCAGAGCTGTATGTTTTCAGATTTCCTGCCCTGCAAAAAGCTTTGTTTGGGTTATTTTTATTCTTTATTACGTAGCCTCGCATTAGCTCACCTACGTCACCGAAGTGCTACACTTCCTCCTCTGACTGCCTATACAGTAGCTACATGCATACAAAAGTAAACGATATGTACTTTGTTACTGCACTTAAGTAGAATTTTCATGTTTCTCTTGCACCTCTTACCATATGACAACCCCTCACTCGAATGAAGCAACAGAGATCATCGTGTCGCACATTCAGCACCTAGGACAGCTCCATCGCACCCATGAGATTGCATTCTTTGTACCAATTCACCTAATCCTCACTTCACCACCTTCCTCACTGAGTAAATTCGCACACATCACATTCACCCCCACTGTTTAAATAAAGCACACCTTTCTCTTCACTATGCTGTCCCTGTGTCTGTGATCTGGCCTACCCTGTTGCAATGCTTTACACTGTACTTTACTTTCTCACTTATCTTTCTGGGAACTTTCACTTTTACTCCACTACATTTTTTTCCCGTGGATTTTTACTCAATAGAATAAATTTCCCATAAATTCATTCCTGCATCAAATGTTTGTCTTTACCTACCACCAACATGGAATCTTTTGCTTATAAATACTTTATACAAGACTTGACAAAAGTGGAACAGCTACTGTACCATTTAATTCACTCTGTATGACACAAAACCCCTTAAAATCTCTAGCATAGACTGATTTGACCCCCACTCCTCCTTCTTCAAGATACCAGGACGACATCTATCAAAACCCTTCTCTTAGCAGAGAGGAGGCGGAATGAACATCCTCATCTGTGTGATCCGCTGAGTCACTTTCAGTCTTCAAATAAAGTCTCTTCACTAAGCACTTATATAAGCACTAAAACATCGACATATACTTTATTGCTAGACCAACTTGTACTTGCTTAGTGACAGTTGGTCATGATTTAGATGGGAAGCTTAAATTTAATATCTATCAATATCTTGACAATGAAACTAAGTGCTGAGCAATGAATTATATTGCAAGGTCTTGTCTATGTCATAAAAACTACTGTACTACTAAAAGGCATATAGGGACCCACATCCATGATTTTTTTGGAAGTGCAATGCTTGTTAGGCGCTATTGGGTTCATGCTTTGCTTTGTCCAAGTACCAAAGGTGGACCACAAAACAGTTGGAACCCTGATAAACAATCTACTTCATTAGTTTTCAGCAGGCTTTAACATGTCAGTTGAAATAATCAAATGTATCAAATAATCAAATGTAAGGGGTGTTTTGTATGTACTTGACATGACTATGACTGCATGAGACTCTACAGTCTGGGTGAGATGTCTGCACCAGCTCTGTTCATTTGCACCATTCTGCAAATTTTTCTTTTAAAAAAGTTTTATATCAGTTTTATATATTAGATTAATGAAAAGCAGGAAAGTTTTCAGTTAGCCATTATTTTGACCCATGATGGATAGACACACATTCAGGACATGTGCACCCATCAATTTAGACTAATGCATACATATTCAAGTCAAGTAGACATTAATATGCACATGCAAAGAAGCAAAGGGTCAAAACTGAGCACAATGGCATGACATGAAATGCAAAGTGTTTAAGGTAATGTGCAGGGGCCTTAGTTAAACATTGGCAGCTTGTCAATTTCATATGACTTGAATTTCTGAGTGGCAGAGATGTTTGGACCATTATAAACATCAGTTCCCATGTGACCCATGAGGTTAATTATAATTTGTCCTGTAACTGACCCCTCTGTTGTATGTTGTATGTTAAACAGTGCAGTGGTTTGAAAAGAAAAAAAAAATCTTAGCAAGTTAAAATATATTGAATCTAGTTAAAAATGTATAGGAATTCTTATTATAAGAAATAATAAACAATTAAAGTAAGTACAAAATACATAAATCTGTTTTTAAACATTAAGTAATTTTTAGTCATTAAAGTAATTAAATTTACAAGCATATGTTTCTGGTTTCGCTGGGACATTTAGCTTATTTCTAGAAATAAATATTTAAAATTGGCAACATCATCTGCCAATAGATTTGGTAAACCAAAATCTTATATCAAGAAAGCAAGAAAGTGTAGATAAAGTGGAGGTAAACCAGTCTAGAGTAAATCTTCAAGATAAGCTGGTGGGTTGAGATCTGGTGATGGTGGGGGCCATTTTAGTACAGTGAACTCATTGTCATGTTCAAGAAACCAATTTGAAA